>CM031240.1:243789238-243936738 GCA_018340775.1 Taxus wallichiana var. yunnanensis
AACTCACTTGCAGGTATGGGATGTGTGAGGGATAAAATTGGAGGAAAATCCTATTTTTCCTTGAAAAGAGACCTCCTACCCATAGGTAGGGTCCAAGGGGTCGTATTCTATGATAGGGAATTTCCTAAAATGAAAAGTGATCACAAAAATTGCCACATTTGCTCCAAATCCGAGTTTCGGCTATATGGCACAAGAGTTGAGGTGGTGCATTCCACCCAAGTTGAACTTATGTGGTACCATACCTCAAACAAAACTTAAATAACCTTAAACACAAATTCACACAAGTAGGGACCATTAGGTCCCTTACAAGCTCAATACAACTAAATGAATTACAAACAATAATATTTTACAACTAGGGATCACCCATGGTGCCCAAATGCAGCATGCAACAAAAAATAAGGTTTCACACAATCAATCATGGTGAGTAATCGACCCAATCGACTACTTTTGCAAACCTAAAGTGTATACGTGAAACCCATGCTCTCATGTGCCTCTAAATCTACACAATCATTGCAAACATTAAAACACACCTTCCCAATAAAATATATAATTTAAACAATCTAAATAAATCATACATGGATAAATCACGCTAACTATACCAAACCATGTCAGTATGAAATGACTAACGCTAACATATACATCCATACTAGCTCCAAAATATATTAACCATCCAAGCAACACATGTGGACATAATATTAGCCATTTTAATTCAAATGATAAACAAGTATATAATGAAACCATAAGTAAATCCATCACATGTGAAATGAATTGAACTATAATATAATATGGTGATATCCAGAATCATAACATGCAAGAGCTAAGAATAACCATAATACTAGCTTGGCGTTATGCGCCCAAATCACACAAGTGTCATCAAACGAACCATAATAAAAACATATAGAAATCAAATGATGCTAAATTCCATGTCCATCATCAATATAAGTATTGAGTCAACAATAAACTATGGTAAAAAGTTGTAGGAACTACAAACTTTCATTAACACATTGAGTTTTTGTGTAACGATTTATTATATTTTGTATCGATCCTCTACCTATATTTTACTCCCACTTGGTTGGTTATGCTATGTAGTCGGGGCCCATAGGGCACCTTAATTTCGGCAGAGAGAAGGGTTCGAGTTTATGGAAGTGTGGGATTATACCAAGCTTAAGGTAAGGATTTTTGGATACATGTTAGGATGATATGATCCTTATGTGTAGATTTCAATTACACCTCGATTTTTCATGTAATAGTTTGTTCTGATAGACTTGGGTAATTTATGAATTCTATAGTGTGACCATAAAGTGTATTTTAGAATAATTCATTATATTTTGAAAAAATTGGCCAAGAATTTGTTTCAATAATTCTAACTTAATATAAGTAAAATGCAAAAAAAAATCCATTCATTAGTGTTAGCAAGAAACTTTTTCGGGTTCACAAATTTGTGGGTTTCTTTCCAATGCTTTGGGTGTCAAAGTCCCTTTACTTAAATGGTGCAGATTTCACATTTGCATGCACAAGTAAAGTGATTTTTGTTTAGGTTGGCCTTGTTTTTAGGGATCCAACAAGGTTACTCCATTAACCCTGTGGAAAAGCTAACAATTGTTTGCTAGAGATGACTTTGTCAAGAGAGCGAGAAAGTGGAGTGAGAATAGAAAGTACGGGAACTAATGCTGCAAGTAGAAAATTAGTTTAAGAAGAAATTATACATCACATGTATTATATTTAAGGAGAAACAACCCTACAAATGGAAACAAGACCAATAAGGATTTAACGGTACAAAAGAATAAGTAAATCCCTTAGTCAAAAATTCTATAAAATCCTTTTTGTATTTCATTGAAAAAGAAATTCTACATAGAGTGATTAGAAGAATGGAAGAGTGAGAAAATAGAATAATTTTCTATCTCTTTTCTTTTCACAATGATATCTTTCAATGAATTCACAAAATGACAAAAACTTAGAAATTCTAGAAGAAGCTCAAATGAGGAGCTCATTACAATTTATAGAAAAGGAACAACTCTTCATCTATCTCCCAATGAATCTTTGTATGTATCGATATGACTTAAGACTCTTCGCCTTCCTAGGAAAACAACAAGTCCCTTTTTATAACAAATTCCATGCAAGAAGAACCAAAGATCCGCACAAGCATAAAAATTCCAAAAAAAAAAGAACCAAAGATCCGCACAAGCATAAAAATTCCATAGCTAGCACCTGAAGCAACCACAAAGCCATTTGTCTTCATGGGAGCATCCAGGGAAGTGCCAACACCACATCAAGTCCATTCCATTTGATCACCCACCATTACCAACTAGGCATCAAGTTCATACAAATAGTAAGTCTTGTTAACCAACACCTATTCATTTGTCATTTGGTAGATCCTTTTACATCTGTTATTAGTTTCTGCTTTCATTTCTATTCCCCCATCATTTACCTCCATGCAAACTTGACCATATTTTTATCCACATCCTTACATTGCCCCTACCTGGACCTAAATCATTCCTATACATACCTCAGATCCATATGAATCTGGCCATTGCCCTTCCATCTTCATCTAACCCTGGATCTATCACCCAGCCAAGTTTTATTGAGTTTCCTATACCCCGACCATACCGACGCTGGTCACCCATAACCGTTGTTGGTTAACCTAAACCGATGTCGATCTCTGTGTCTTTTACCAGAAACCCATATCAGAGCCTAAAGTCTCCACCAAATACCCTAAACTACACAGAACCTAACCTTGAGCAGATCTTAGCAGTACTCTGACAAACATTGACCTTCGATTCAATCATATCCTAGCCTATTGTGAATGAATTTTCCTATTGTAGATGAATGAGATACGTAAATCATTTTAACTACGGTAGAGGATTTCCTTTATTTCTTGCATTAAGTTGTTTTAAATAGTGGATTGACAACCATTTAAGAAGTATCAAACTTCGAGGTCTAGCACACTCTAGGTAGTCCAATGCATTTATGGTTTTACTTTGATTTGGTGGTCTTGTGTTCCATTTCAAGTAGTTCCTCCAAGCAAAAGGAAGGCATCACGATGAGTTGTGGATTCGAAGTCATACGTGCACAACAACCTATCAACCAACATATCAACAGGTATTCTTCCTAGCCCAAGTATCCTTATTTGTTTCGTCAAAATTCAAAGAAATGATCTAGAATCGGTGAAACATTTTGGCACGCCACGGTGGGACCCATTAAAAGCTCTTTGCATTCTTTCATTTCTAGGTGAAAATATTGTATGTTTGTTTCTTTTCTAAAAAGTTATTACATTAAAATTTCTCCCCTGGAATCTTCTTCTCTTCTATTTTCTACAAGCAATCATATTTTGGTGCTTAAAATGAACATTTCTTCCCTTTCATTAGTATCACATTAGTGAAAGAGAATCCCTTCTCCTGTTCATCTTTTTGTGCCATCAAATTCTACATTTCGATTTGGGTTTAAAATAATTGCATTTTCATTCGAATTTTCTACATTAGCTCACATTAATTGAGGGAAACCTATATGTTGGAAGTCATTCCCAGCTGATGATTGAAAAATTAATTGTAGAAAGAACTTTCTTCCTCTTTCTCTCTCTCTGAGTCATATCCAAACAACTGCAAAATTGAAAATATACACATTCTTGAACAACATATTTCTTGGAAGAATATTTAGGTGATCACACAGTCATGACACAGTGGGAACCCAACTCGTTGTTTCTATCGAGTCATAATTTAGAGAAAATCACGCCCCCACCATAGCATACCTAAAATATCTCCTGTAGATCTTATTATTTGTAGGAAGCCATCCTCACCAAAAAAATATATTCTACATTCATGAGTCGATCCTTAAAATAGCATAAGCTAAAAAACATAATAGAAAAGGCACTCTTAGGATCATATTTTTCTTAGTGTTTCTGCTTGGCTTGCATTTTGAGGTGACAGGTTGCACTCTTCATTTTCTTATTTCCCTTGCACGATCCTCACCGTAGTTGGTGTATTCCAGGTTCATTTGAGAGTGCCTGGACCATATTCTCATCATTATCAGAACTATGGGTTTGATTTCACATCAAATTTTAACTCACAACCACAATTTCTTCATTGTTGTTGCAATTTCACAGTAATTGGTGTCGGTCCAGCGACCATTGTTGGTTACCATATAACCATCATCATTTTTACCTAACCAACGTCGGTTATAGTTCTTTTGGTCAGCCTACCCAAAAGGACACCTATTCACCTTCTTTCCTTTTCAAATTCTCTGTCACTATCATCCTATTTACTTTACTGGTAAATCACATTAACATCTTGCATACTTGGAAAATTATTGGCCTTTTACCTTGTTTTGACCAACTGTCCACTTTCCATAGTGACCAACCGCGGTTACCTGTGACCAGCGTCGGTTTAACCTAACCGACATCGGTCAGCTTGTGTCATTTTCTAGCTGAAATTTGGTACCTAATCTACCTACTACCACCTATCTCTCCTATTTTCTATTATATTTCTATGTCATTTACTGAAAAAAGATCCAACTTTGATTAGTACTGTTCACATGGTGCTGACATGAAGCCAAGAAAACACCCTCATATTCCATGTCCATTTGTCAACCACTCCAGCTTATCCCATCACCACCTTCCATTTTATCACCCATGGATCTTACCCACCTATTTCTATCGCCACAGGCGACAAGGAGTTCACACGACTCATTGACTAGAATTCTACCACCTTGCATATTACCTTTCCCACTCGTCCACTCGAGATGCCTCGGTTAGTTGATATAAGACATGCACCGTATCTATCCCCCAACTCTCATTCCCACTCTTGTGTCACCCCATTTGGCTCCGCATATCCCACATCTACCTTACCCCCAATTGTTTCATAGCTAGGCCATATACCCACTATGACTACCACATCTACTACATCTGTTGCACTGCCCATCCACCATACCTTTGTCAAACACCTAGAACATAACCTCGTCTGCGCTTTATTGTCTCACATATAGCCATAGCTACACAACCACCCCGATGTCGATGACCGCTACCCGGTTTCAAAATGTCATCCTTTCCATTCCAAAATCCTTAGCCCCCATTTCCACTAGGGTCTCCATGACCCTTCCACCTCCATATACATACTATCGTGAGCCTCCTATTTCATCTATTATTCACTATGGGTACGTATCCCTATTTCAATACCTTCTTCTAAATCTACCTATATAGAAGCATCATATCTGAATTCCACCCTTGTTACATGCCCAACACCAACCCTCTTATGCTCCAAGAGGCACTCATCCATCACAAGCTACCATGACCTAATTAAGTTAATGATGGACAAGATGCAAACATCGAAGGCATCAGTTTTAGGCTCCCACAACACTCTCACCTACAATGAGATTTCTAATGAGCCTATACATCCATCCATTCCTATCCATCCATATCCTATGCATTGGGAAATTCCTAAATTCAACCATTTCTATAGAAAATAAGACCCACAACAACATTTGTGTTCTTTCAAACATGGGTGTTATATAATCGCCCATGATGATGCTTTGCTCTTGAGGATCTTTCCCATGTCTTTGACTAGCCCTGCATTAGATTGGTATAGTGGGTTACCCAGACATTTTATCTTCTCATTCAACTAGGTAGCCCAAGCTTTCTTGGATCACTTCTCCTTTAATATCATTAAGAGCGTTACCATGATGAGCTATACTCTAAGCATCGGTATGATGACGAATCTATTATAGATTTTATTGCTCATTGGCATAGCTTTGATCAAGTAATTCGCATTCAAACGCCACAAACTAAAATCATCGAACTCTTCACATAGGATTGTGCTTAGGCATATCTCACCAACGCTGTAGGTCCAAAATTTTCAAACCTTTCGACGAAGCATTCACCATGGCACAAAAGTTATAAATTCGGGCAATTGAAGAGAAGAAAATCCAATTACGCAATAACAACTCAAAATTCAAGTCAAATGATACCTTTTCCTCTTCAAAACCACAAAACAATTATTCAAGAGCCAAGGGGACCACTATCCCAGTGGTACTCAAAGCTAGCCTAGCTCATCCATCAAATTAGGCTAGCCCCTCATCTAATCTCTCACCCATTAAGACTTTTCCATTCGGATGAGTACAATGAAATATACCCCAATTGGGAACCTTATTCTTCTTTCATGGGAAGCTCATCAAAGTGGGGCCATTACCCTACCTCATGTGAAACCACACACTTGTTTTGACCCTGCTTACCACACACCCCCGTGGTATAAATAGCTTGACTTCTGCAACTACCATCGAGAAAAGGGTCATAGTGACGATAATTGTATCACTTTCAAAAACATTGTCCAAGAAATGCTCGAAAAGGTGAGTTAATTATGGATAATCCTAACACACCTCTTCTAATCAAAACCTACACATCTTCAAGAAACCCTTTCATAATCATGCCCCTTTTGAGATCGAATCGGAGAGAATTCAACTCATGATACTCATACTCACAAGGTCCACACTATTTTTAGTGATACACTTGTTGCTTCTTAATTACCTCATATTCCTTCCATAGAGGAAATTCTATCTGAATCCCTCCTTTTGCGCTTGAACCCACCTCACCTATTCTTCCACCCACAGAGGAACACCTTTTACCTCCTTCATCACTCGTGGAGGATCCTTACATAACATCTTGACCATTTCACCTTTGGCTTCTCCACTTTAGAGACTCGTCATCCGCAGTACCTCTCCATCCCATGGAAGATGCTTTTTTATCTCCTAAACCCATGAGAGGAGCACCCACTATCTCCTACACCCATGAGGAGCACCCACCATCTCCTCCACCCATAGAAGAGCATCCATCACCTCGTCCACCCACAGAGGAGAACCTACCATCTTCTCCACCCATGAGGAGTACCCGTCATCTCCTCCACCTATCCAAGACCCAGTAGAAATGCCTTTACCCCTAAGTAATCATTCTCCATCAGCTACCTAAGATCCTATAGACCTACTTTCAACTCTCTTACCCAAGGAAGCCAAATCTAGAAAATTTCCTATCTCTAAGAAAATTTTTACAGGAATTTCCATTAGGTCCTCATCAACCTCATCTATAGTTGTGTCTTTCTCACACTTAGTCGATCACCTAGATTATTTGGATAGATCCTTACTTTGGGGGCATCTACCGCTTCCTATCTCAATGTAAATGTAGATGTCAACTTCTGACTCTTCCACTATCTACCCAAAAATATTTCGGCCAATGGAACCTAGCCTAACCACCTCTATCACAACTTCTACCGTGACACCCATCATAGCTCAACACACACCTTTCCACATAACCCAACATCCATCTAAATACAAACACACACCTCTGACATCTTCCTCGACTAAACTATTACTACCTTAGGGGTCACCCCAACCACGAGCCATACTCATCCACCTATCAAACTAGATTTAGCTACATCCTCCAAAGTCAACACCAAACCTACTCGACACCTAAACGGAGAAGAACCAAGCCCATAGAACTCATACCCTAGCTACGTCAATCACACCTTCATCACCTTCACCCCTTCATCCATCTTAGGACCCCACCTCCTAGCGTGGTTTAGAAACATCCACCCATCATAAGCCAAAAACACAATAGCCCATTCCTTCCTCATAAACCTCTAACATACCCAAGCGCTGACATGACTTACACCACACCTATAACATCTTTACCACCCATACCTCTAATACCATCGGTTAATTCTTCACTACCCACTACACTTCGGTCTCTATCCCTCACACCCCTTATGACCCACATCATCTACCTTCACATCACCTCCGTCATCCCCGTGGGTAACTTGCCATCTTCCCCATCCAATTTTCCCTCTATATCTCATACACCCATTAAACCTTTACCCAAGAAGGTACAACCCAAAGAAAAAAATCCATTTACCCTCCAATAAGGTAGTCAAAACAACCATGCATCCTCCTTCCAGGTTCATCTACCATACCCCTACCCAAGAAAAAATTTCAAACCCCCAAGGTTACACAAGCACCCAAAACCAGAGCTTGAACCACTCCCCCTCCTGCAAAAAACCATTTTTCAACAATCACCAAACCTACGCCCAAACCGACATTCAATTCCCATTGTGACCCATTAGCAAGTTTCTATGCCAAAATCTTAACCAACCTCCTTCATACTTCGTCATCATCACATTACTGCTGCTCGGACCTTATGACCCTCTCAAGCCCAAACCAAAGGGGTTTGACGACACTAGAAATTTTGCTTACCATCTGTGCGCTGGACATGATGTAGAGAACTGTAAGGTTTTTAAAAATGTTCTTATCTAGTTGTGTCCTCCCGAAGAAAACTTTGACGATGATGACCTTCTTGATGAGAACCCCATTTCACCAACACCCATTCCCACAACTCTTCCCTCACTACCTACTCAATGACCCAGGACCTTTGGCCCCACTCCTAGAACCACCTCGGAGATTTTAAATTAACATGGTTTGCATTAATGACCTCGCCAAACCTCCACCCAAATGTTGATGTTCCGAGCTCATCTCATAAGATTCGTTCCCACCATTGGTATTTTTCCCTTCATGTTTCCATACCTTTCATGGCTCACCTACCTCACCTACCTCCCCACCCGAGATCAACATGGTCCAAGTTACTACCCGTGCTCGGAAGGAAAAAACAAAGAAAAGGAAATCGACTCACCAACCAATCCCATAACAAACATATCATCTGCACCCACACCTAAGATCACTATCTATGGCCCCACATATCCTATTTATAATGGGCTCACTTACCGCGTGATGCTCAAACAACTACACCAGTCCCCCTCAAAATTTCCTTATATGAGCTCATCTACACCTCGAAATTCCATCGTCAAGATCTCATGGAGGTCTGCAATCGATTGCGGTTTTACCCAATGGCCCTACACCCATAGCCTCCATTATAACACCCCATCATGTAGCCTCTCTCACTAAATTTCCACATTTATCCACACCTCAACCTACTCACCAAGTAGCGTACCTAAGCTTCTCATAGGAAGAAATCACACCGCACCAAATAGATGACACGGACCCACTCTCTTCATCTTTGTCCACATCAATGATATACCTGTATGACTTCTAATGATTGATGGGTGCACTAGCATTAATATCATTTCATCCCATCCATTCGCTCAAATGTGCATACTTGACAATTACATGCATAAACATCTTGTCATGTTGTGTCCATTCAATGACGCTATCACCTCTACACTAGGCACTGTCATCCTCCACATTCACATGGGCCCCCACAATGTTCTAGAGTTATTTTACATCTTAGAGGGGAATTCAAATATAAGTTGTTACTTGGAAGACCCTAGATTTGTGTCATGGGTTTTGTTCCTTCCACTTTGCATCGATGTGTAAAGTTTGAGTATGAAGGACATACCTATAGTATTCCAGCTGATCCTGTAGATACCTAAAATTCATTACCCAATTTGGTGTCCCTCACATTCATTTATCTTCTCGGGTAACCTGGGGCACGTTCATATCACCATGGCCCCCTTGGGGTATTATTCAATTTGTGATTTAAACACCTATCCTAGGTTTAATTCACCCCATTATGTTTTACCCATGAGTAATTAAATATTAACTATTCAATTACACCTTTTTACATATATCCTAACCACTTATCTACCCCATATCTATTCTATCCATATATCCCCCCTATTTCTCCTCCTCCCAAACCAAGCAGTGGGATATTTCCCGTATTTGAGGTGACAGGATCACTCTCATCATTCCAGAAATCACTCCTTTTGGCCATTTTGGGAGTCTGTTCCCTGATCGGTGCCGACCGGTACTTGATCGACGCTGATTTTTGGAATGACGCTGATTACAAATAGAGGCCCAAAACTCAGTTCTGGTTAGACAGTTCAGACGGTGAGATAGACAGTGAGTTAGACAAGGAGAACGAGAGATTTTCAAGCATCAAGTCTGAGCATCATCTATCAAGTGAGAGTGAATCCTATCCAAACCAATCCCTGAGAGGAGTACCGTTACTCTGCTCCTGCCACATCAACATCGTGAGTCTTCATCGATCTCTTGGTGACTTTGTTATTGCATCTAGCACTGTGCAAGTGGAGCATTGGCGGTATCCTTACGACACTTCACCGATCTAGTGGAGATCAAAAATTGAGTTTCCACTGTCTGTTTCTCAATCTTCCTGCAAATTTTCCCAAGTTGACGCTAATTTATATCGAGTTGACATTGACCTACATCATCAATGCCGATTTTAACTTGATCGAATGTCGATTGTCCTAATCGACACCGATCAACTGAAATAGGTAGAAGAACTTCGAGTAACTGATAATCTAGCATTAT
The DNA here is from genome assembly GCA_018340775.1 of Taxus wallichiana var. yunnanensis. NCBI lineage: Eukaryota > Viridiplantae > Streptophyta > Pinopsida > Cupressales > Taxaceae > Taxus > Taxus wallichiana. The sequence goes on from CM031240.1 coordinate 243,799,553, forward strand.
TTTTTTAGAATTTCCTGTTTCCTGCTGCTTTCTATCCGCTGTTTAGATTCTATTTATTACTTTTGATCAGAAAATATAGTCTTTTACGTACATATTTTATCATGTATGCTTCTTTCCTTAATTGAAAACATGGACTGACATCGCCGAGGGAGCTTATCGCTTCTGGACCCGCTTTTCAGGCAGTCCACCCAAATATCTTTTAACGTGGTATTTTTCTGTCAAGCATCTGTGTCTCGTAGGTTTCTTGGATCTACTTTACAGGATTGCTTGTGTGTGCCCATCTTGTCTACATCGGCTTTCTTTTCCATCTACATTTCCGGATCTTGTCTATCAGGTATCGATTTTATTTGAGTTTTTCAAGGCTTTTGTGTTTATTTTGGTACATTAACTTGGACAGGTAACAAGTGCGAAATTCTTGATCTACATTCTGGCATGCCCGGTGGGACCCAACCAAAGTCCCTTATTGGTAAGTTCATCTCTTTTCTAGTTTTGAGCTTTGTTCTTTTTCTTCACTGATTTTTATCAGTTGTTCTTAAGCATTTCCTTCCATCGTTTCAGTCTTGCTGCTTTCATTTCTGAATTTGCAAAGTTAGATCCTTTCTTTTTTTAAATCTCAATTCCAATTTCTATTTCTAAAAATTAGTAAATCTTTCATTTGATTTCAAGATTGCATATTCGATCTATCTCTTTATGCAAAATTGTTATTTCCTTGAAATTTTTCTAGTTCCCTAAATAGAAATTTTCATTTTGCTATTATCTGGATATATCTTTCTGGATTGGTTTGTATGTTTGCTTAACCTTTTCTTGCGGAGCACTTTGCTTGTTCGTGGGATTGTTTGAGGGGAAGGGCTCAACAACGCACTTTTTGAAGTCCACACACCTTGGAGAGCTAAATCTACAGGTATTTCTCTTTTACGGTGTTTTCTCCTTTTTAGGAACTAAGAAAAAAAAAGACTTTGTTTGTTTGCTTTCTATCACATTCAAACATTTCGATTTTGGTGCTTAAAAAGAATTTAATCACATTTGGGAAAGAATCTGTTTGACTTGTCTTCATCGAAATCAAACACTTCATTTTTAGTGCTTAAAAGGAACTCTTTCTTCATCATTTCATTGTGTGTTTTCATCTAGTTTTAATTAGGTTGGAAAATTTATCAAAATCGGTAGTGACACTATTTGATTTTTATTTTTCACCCTTGCACACAAAGCCAAAATCACTAGGTATAAAGCATTTAAACAAGAATTCCTCCCCTGGCCTCACCTACTTGGAAGTGATATCCAAGAGGAAGAGCCTACGCGGTACTCGGGCCGCGCTATAAATTCACGAAGTTCTGGTATATATTGGCAAAGCACCCGACTATCGCAGCGGTGTGTGAAGTGCGGGGTAGGCCCTATATCAAGCCACGTCTGTTCTTTTCTTGAAGTGCATTCGGAATCCTCACCAAACATTCCCGAAACCATCCTTAGTTTGGCTATCTGAGTAGTTCCTATTCTAAAAGTCTTCCCTAACATTTTCTTTCTTAAAAGCATAAAAATTTAAAAGAGATAATCACCTACGCTGCTTGATTTGTTTGTGCATTAGTTAGGTCAATCTTCTTTTTTCTCACTATATTTCTATTTGTTTATGACGGTCATCACTCGATTACAATCTAGAAGAATGGCTCAAATGACCCCTTCTTCCTCCGAGATCACCACTACTGTGGATGTTTCGGCACCCCCCAGATCTTCCTCGGGACCGCTGTTAGTTGGTTCCCCATCTTGGTCATATAATCCTTTCTATCAGCCTAAAGCAATCCCTTCATGTCCAGCTTCCCAGGTCCTTCGAAATATCATCTGCTTCTGACATAGAGTATGTTCCTCGTGGGGACCCTGAATTTCAGGCACTCCTTGATCATAATCCAGTAGCCCTTATGGACTATCTAGTACATAAGTCTATTCAAATATCTGATCAGGGACCACCAATCCAACAAGTTTACGATTATCCTCATGAACCATCCCAAGATTTTGTAGAATAGTTGGCCTCATTTTTCTCACCTCGAACCACGGAAGAGGGTGGCACACCTGTACCTCCTTTTTCTCTTCCACCAACCATGACGACTAGTTCTCAAATAGTCTTGCCTATTCCGAGCACCGCAGTTACCTCGGCTATCCCACAGCCTACTTCTGAGAAGTCTTCTACCTTAGCTATAATGGGCTCATCTGTGCACTCACAGATTGTTGTTAATTCTTCTATGCCATCTATTGTGTCTCAGGGTCAGTATCTCTTAGTGAATCAACCCCCTTTCGTGAGTCAGTTGGTTCCTTCTTCTCATCCTCCACCTCATCTTTCTTCCAATGCTCCAGTGATGTGATAACCTTTACCCATCCTCTAGCATCGGCACCCTTAATAACCAATCCGGCAATCAAAATCCTCATTCAGACTTTGTTCCCCACCATGTCCAATCAAGTCAACACCCATGTTCCTCAATCCATTCCGATTCAATCAACAAGTGTAGGAGCCCATCAATCACAGGCTCTGTCTTTCATTCAACCACCTTTTTCTCAACCGCCCATCATCTCACAGCCTGTCTATACATAGGATCCTTCATAGCAAATACCTCACTGTGGCATCACCCAGAACACCTGGTTATTCCTCTTACCATCTTGTTAACCAACAGATGAATCCCCCGTTAACACCACAACAAAATCCACCAATTGCTTCTTATATGGGACATACTAGCATACCTCCTCCTCAATCTGACGTGGTCCAAATTATTTTCAAAAAATCATAGACCTGGAGGCATCCACCAAAGGGGCTCGTCCCTCATACTCTTTTGAAGAAGTATGCAATGAACCGATTCATCCATCAGTGGCTTTTAAGCCTTATCCTCCCCAATGGGAACTTCCTAAATTTTCAAAATTTCATAGTCGGAGGACCCTCAACAGCATCTGCGAGCATTCAAACATGCTTGCTACCTTATAGTCCAGGATCAGGAGCTTATGCTCCATACTTTCCCTATGTCTCTCGCAGGACCTACTTTAGACTGGTATAATAACATTCCCCAACATTCCTTGTTTTCTTTCTCTCAATTGGCCCAGATGTTTGTTGAAAACTTTTCGATAAATATCGCACATAAGATCTTGATTACAGATCTTTATAACATTCGTCAATTTGATGATGAATCTATTGCAGACTTTGCCGCTTGTTAGAGAGGGATAATAAACCAATTGTCTTTCTCCCTTCCTCAATCTCAACAGATTGAGTTATTTACTCGATCCTGTGCTAATCATATTTCTTCTACCTTAAGGATCCAGACCTTTCACACATTCAAAGAAGCCTTTACGATGGAACACAAACTTGAATCTCATGCCATCGAACAAGGGAAGTTAAAACTTCATTCTAAAACTAAACCAGATTTTTCTCGGTTTACAAAATCAAACCCTTCCACTTCTAAAGACAAGAATCAAGGATCCACGAGCTGATAACATTTCTAATCAAACACCACGGAAAGACTCTTCATCTTCTTGAAAAGGACCCTCATCATCTCAATCTTTTACTTCGTTGGGAGAATCATATGCCTCTATCTTGGAAAAAATGTTGGAAGTTCACATGATCAAACTTCCCCCTATTAGAAATTTTGATGAAAGCCAAGAACATCCATTCTGGTATAGGGAAAATGACTTCTGTCATTATCATAGAACCAAAGGTCATGACATTGAATGATGTCAGACCTTCAAGAATCTTGTCCAGAAATTCATTGATAAAGGCGAGCTCATTTTGGATAACCCAAATGCTCCCCCAAATCAGGTGCTTGACGTGTTTAAACAACCTTTTCCCAATCATTCCCCGAACCATGATGCTTCAGGGTCTCAAAAACCAAACACTCATACTATCAGCTTCATTTCTACTAAAGAATCTTCTTCTAAACCTGAGCCATCTGTGAACACATCGATAGAATCAGAGCCTCCTGCCACTCCGCTAATTGCTGGGATTCCACCATCCTCAGACAACCCGTCTTTGAGTATTCCCACATTGTTGGAGATAGATTCACCTCCCTCTGCCTCTTTATCTAATCTTCCATCCATGCCTGAGACAGTGTCATCCTCATCTGTCTCATCGTCGGACATTCTTTCGATGCTCGAGACATTTACATCCCTTCGAGTTTCCACTACATCTACATCTACTTCTGTTTCTCCCATTTTCGCTACAACTATGCCATTGGTAAACATACCTATAGTTGTACCAACTTTGACTGAAAGCATCTTTAATTTTAACTCTTCCTGTCTCCTTTCCCACAGTAGTTACACCCACAATTACTGTACCAGAAGTATCTCCCTCACAAGGAACTGCTTCTTCATCATCCACTTCTTCCGTCATTGATACTATTTTTCCTATTAAAGGGAAATCTAAAGAAATAGTAACGACACCTACACTCTCGGTTCCTGAACTTAAACCGAGACAACTAAGATCTAATGATACATCATCCGTATCTCCCCATTTTCTTCCCCCAAAAAGGTTACAGTCACCTTATGTGGTTGAAGTTGTCACTATCCCTGAAAAAGGAAAACCCATATTTTGAACCATCAAGACTCTTGGTGCTTTCCCTCAAAAATCCCTCTCTACGCCTCATAAAAGATTGGAGTTATCCACTGAGAAGGTGTCTTCTTCTACAACACCTTCTTCACCAGCACCTCGTAAAGTGGATTTACCTATTAGAAAGGTGTCATCTCTTTTATCAGGATCATCGTCTTCATCCCCAAAAGACAGGGCACCTGTTGTTCCTCCGATCAGACATACTTTGGGAGCTTCTCCCTCATCTAAGTTGGCATTATCTAAATCATCATCTGTTTCGATCAAGCAACCTTCTTTATTGAAAACCACAACACTTGTTACATCTTCATCATCTTCCAAATCTATCCTAGGAGCTCCTCCACCACCAAAATCAATCCAGTATCACTCACTTCCATCTCAAGTGCCCAAGGCTACTCCTCCCGATGTCCAGAAAAGTAAGATGATCCCTAAAAATACTGTTAAACCAGACATGCAGGTTCTTTTACCTCGGCAATCTGTTGAGGTAAAAGAGGCACCTTCGTCATCTCTGTCCTCATCTTTGTCTACCGGATTCTATACTGAAATTCTTCACAACTTATCCAAGCTTCATCCATATCCCTTCCCCCGATCAAACCCTATAATCCTAAAGGAGTAAAACCTTCCTGGTTCAACTCTGATTTGATTTGTGCTTACCATCGCACTCCGGGTCATGACACCGAGGGATGTAAAGCTCTTCAATCTATCGTTAACAACCTCTTGGAAGAAAGTGATCTTCTTTTGGAAGAGGAGGAGGAACAAGTATCTGTTGTTGTCCCAACTTCATCTGAGCCTCAACAGTCCATTCAGACCTCTAGTTCTATTAATTCCACTATGGATGATCTTCCGCCTTCTCAAATCGACACAATTCATATCACCACTAGAACCCGACAATATGACAATCCATCATCATCCACAACATCTCGACCATGGGTTGTCATTTCTGCAGCCCCTGAAGGAGCTCTTCCTTCCTCATCAGCCTCGAGACCTCGGGTTCTATTCATGCTTTGCCTTGGGCTCAAATTCCCGTGTCAGTTGAGGAGAGTGTTATGAAACAACTCACCCATGCTCCAGTCAAAATGTCTCTTTTTGACCTCATTCAATCTTCTCCGCAACATCGCCAGGCTCTAATTGATAATCTGCGTCACATCGCTGTGAATTCAGATGAGCCCCAGCCTTTTCGAGATGGTTGTTGGATTGAATAGACCATCAACCGCCATTTCTTTTGAGGATTCTGAAATACCTCCCCTTTCGCCGAGGATTTAGAGGCTCCTCTTTTTATCACGGTTCAAATCAACAACACTACATTAAAACGCACTATGATCGACAGTGGTGCTGCACTCAACGTCATTTCTTCCCACACATTCAAACAACTTAAATTACCTAAGAATGTAGTGTCACCACCACCTTTCAGCCCTTCGATCATTTAACGATCAGCTGGCAGTTACTTTAGGAACTGTGGTCTTGCCCATTCGGGTAGGTAAAAAATTGCTTCATGAGCTCTTTTACATTGTTGAGGGAAAATTCCACTACAATATGATCCTAGGACGCTCCTAGATTCGTACAATGCATTGTGTCCCATCAACCCTCCATCGGTGCTTAAAATATCAGTATGAGGGAAAAATCTATACTCATCCAGGAGATCCTTTTCCTTCTGCACAATGCGACATGACCACAGGGTCTGCCCCTCTAAAGAAGGATGCTTGTTCTTCTGGTGAGGCGTCATCCTCTTCCTTACCTGCAACTAAATTACTGAATTTTCAAAATTTGGAAGAGACATTGCAGCGTTTCTCGCTAGGAGAACTTCCTCTTCTTTCTTTTGACGCCCATCTCAAGCCTAATGAGTATGGTAGACCAGACAAACAACCTAAATATCAGCTAGGTCTTGGTCGCATCATCACCATTGGTCTACCCAATCAACAGACTAACTTCATTTATGGTGGTCTTGATACACCTCACTATCACCCAGATTCTCCCCCTAGGGCCAAACCCTATTCAGCAGGGTTTGATTGTCTACAGAATCCCACGTTTGCAAAAACTTATTTATATCGATGCGCGTGGAAGGGCTTTGGCCTAGGAAAATATGAACAAGGTGTGCATGACCTCGCATCCATTCCAACTCTTAAACCACATCAAAAATTTGGTTTAGGATTTAAACCCCTCTCAAAGGCCACCATCACCATTCTCGATGAGCCTCTTTTCATTGAGGAACCATCTTCTCCCGTCAGGTCAGAAACATCATTTGATGAGGATGACACCATTTCCATTCCATCTAACTTTTTTTTTTAGTCAATACCATTTCCTTAGGACCACTGACCTACAAAACTAATGAAAAATCCACTTCCATACCGTTAATCTTCCCTGGAATAGTTGGACGATTCTCCCACTATCAACACTATCCACTGTGCGGATGATGACTCTGTCCTCACCTATCTGGGGGCAGAGGATTCTTATCTTCCTAAAACCATCCCTTCTGACATGTCTATGCTTCTCAACGAAGCCACTGTTGATCTTAATATAGGGACTTCTAAAGACCCTCGCATCATTAAGGTCGGCCAATCTCTTAATCCACAGGAGTTAGGAGACTTCACCACTTTTCTTTCCAACCATCATCAAGCCTTTGCTTGGTCATATGAGGATATGCCAGGACTTGATCCCGATATTTTGGTTCACAATATCGTTACTCTTCCCGACATCAAACCGGTTAAACAAAAATTGCGTAAAATGCACCCTCGAGTAGCCCTTCTTGTTAAAGAAGAGTTGCAGTGCTTGCTTTCGGCTAACTTCATCCAACCCATCAATTATCCACAATGGGTTTCAAACATAGTACCAGTAACTAAAGCTACTGGGAAAATTTGAATTTGTACCGACTTTCGGGATCTTGATCTTGCTTGTCCAAAAGATGATTTTCCTCTACCTAATATCTACCAACAAGTGGATTTAACTGTGGGACACCGGTTGCTTTCTCTTATGGATGGTTTCTCTAGGTATAATCAAATTCTCATTGCACTGAGAGGACTAACATAAGACTTCCTTCATAACTCCTTGGGGAACTGTTTGTTATCGTTTCATGCCTTTCGGTCTTAAGAATGCAGGAGCAACCTATCAGCGAGAAATGACCTACATCTTCCACGATATTTTACATAAAAATGTGGAAGATTACGTCGACGATCTCCTCGGTAAATCCAAACACCGTCAGGATCAGCTTTTCATTCTTGCACCTCTCTTTGAGAGGATTATTCACTTTTGTCTTCGCCTAAATCCATCTAAGTGTGTGTTTGGCATTCTCACTAGTAAACTCTTAGGATTTATCATTTCTATTAGGGGTATTGAAGTAGACCCCACAAAAATAAAAGCTATCCTTGAGATGCCTCCCCCTTCTAACTTAAATCAACTCTACAGTATTCAAGGATGCCTTCAATTAGTGTGTCGTTTTATCTTGCAACTGTCGGACCGTTGTCAACCTTTCCATCACCTCCTCCGAAAGAATGTTCATTTTGAATGGGATGAGAATTGCCAAAAATCCTTTGATGATCTCAAAGATTATCTTCTTTCTCCACCTATGCTTACACCTCCACACAAGGGGGAGCCATTCTATCTTTATATCTCTATGACTGACCATGCTCTGGGAGCCATGATCTCGCATCGGGACGCTTGTGGTAAAGAACAAGTTGTCTATTACATCAGTCCGTACTCTCCATGAGTATGAAACACACTATTCTCGAAGCTGAAAAGTTGTGTTGTGCTCTCTTCTTTGCAACTTCTAAGCTTCGTCACTACCTCCTCAATCATAAAACTTACATTGTCACAAGTGTCAATCCACTCAAGACAATGCATGCGAAGCCTTATCACAATGATCGTATCACTCGTTGGCTCATGCTTATGACAGAATTTGATCTCGAATTTATCCCGCAAAAATCTATCAAGGGTCAGGTCATTGTAGATCAATTAGCTGATGCTCCTCTTCCAGGACACTCGGACTCTCTCGCTCAATTCCCCGATGAGTATATCCAACAAATTGATTTCAGTCTTTCTCCACTTAAAGTAAAACTCTTCTTTGATGGATCTAAATTCCAGCAAGGGGGTGTAGGTTTCGTTATGATTCCTCCCTGGGGTACACCTATCCCAGTTACACGAAACTTAACTTTGAGTGTACCAATAATATGGCTGAATATGAAGCTCTTGTTTTAGGTCTTCAAAATGCCATTAATCTGGGTGCCCACCATATCGACATCTTTGGTGACTCTGAACTCATCGTTAATCAAGTCACTGGTGTCTATCAATGCAAGAATGATATCCTTCAAAAATATCATGATATCATTCTCTTTCAACTTCAATCCTTTGATAAATTCACTATCCAAGCTATTCCTCACACTGCGAATCGATTCGCAGATACGATGGCTTCTTTAGCCTCACTTATTCCACCTTTTACCGAAGACTCGCGACTTTATGTGGCTGTGCAACGATTAGACCAACCATCTCATCTCAGGCAACTGACTTCAATCAATGCCGTTACAACCAATACACAAGACGAGTGGTATCAACACATTGTTGATTATCTATCCCATTCAGTGCTTCCTCTAGATCTTACTTCCAATGGTAGAAGATCTTTTATCCTACTGCGCTAATCGCTATACTATTCTAGGTGGAATCCTCTACAAATGTGGTTTTGATGGTATTTTGCTTCGGTGCCTCAAAACCCCTAAATCATCTAAGGCTATCCAGGAGGTCCATGACGGTATCTGTGGTGGACATTTTAGTGGTTTGGCCGTAGCTAAACACATCTTATGCTTAGGCTATTATTGGCCTTCTCTTAATCAAGATTGTTGCGAATACACTAAGAAATGTGTCAAATGCCAACAACATTCCAATCTTACGCATATCCCTAGTCAAGCTTTGCAACCTGTGATAGATTTGTGGCCTTTTTCGCAATGGGGTCTTGATCTCATCGGTCTTATCAATCCCCACTCTTCACAGTGTCATCATTCTATCATTACTACCATAGAATACTTTACTAAGTGGGTGGAAGCTATTCCCCTTTCCTCAACAAAAGCTAAACCGATTGTTGATTTTGTTTATCAACACATCATTTGTCGCTTTGGTATTCCACACAAACTCATCACAGACAACGGTAAATCTTTCAAAAATGTCGATTTACAGAATCTCTGTGATGCTTTCAATATCAAACTCAGCTTTTCTTCTCCATACTATCCTCAAGCTAATGGCCAGGCTGAGGCTTCCAATAAAACTTTGCGTAACATCCTCGCAAAAGTAACTAGTCAATCGGTAGGGATCGGCATTTACATATCCCTTTTTCTCTCTTGGCTTATCGGACTAGCATTTATAGCCCTACTAGTTCTACTCCCTTCTCTCTCATCTATGGGTCTGAGGCTGTTCTTCCTTTGGAAGTCCAGATCCCATCTCTTCGTGTTTCTCTCAGAGAATTTGTCTCTGATGAGGATTATCGTCAAGAGTGTCTAGCGCAGCTTGAGTTGTTAGATGAGCGGCGTCTCAATGCTCTTGAACATCATCAAGTCTATCTTGAGTGTGTCAAACGTGCTTACAACAAACACTTGTAGCACCGTGACTTCAAAGTTGGTGATCTTGTTCTTAAAGAAAACCAAAATGTCACTACACTAGAATGGAGTCAGCGTGGTAAGTTTGCTCCTAACTGGATGGGTCCATACGTGGTTACTCATAAATATGGATCTGGGGCTTACCGTCTATCTTCCATGGATGGTGTACCTGAAATGGAACCTATTAATGCCTTGCATCTAAGGCCCTTCTACTTGTTAAAATCTATCTTACATGTTCTTAGTCACAAAACAGATCTTTCATCCATCTATAACCAGTCATACCTTTTTGTAGTGATTTAGAACTATGTGGTTCTCCGCGTTATGTCTTTTTCTACCTTAAAATATGAGTACCACGGCTCTACTCATGGAATTTTTCTTATGGATATGTTCCTCCTCATGGTAGGAACACCTTAATCACTTCTTCATTTGTCCCAAGTGTCTATCTTAATCAAATCTACTTAGGGCATGAGTACGCATTTGTATACGTTTTCTTTCCCTCTATCTGATCTATCTGGTCTAAACTCAGCTTCCTCCCAACAACGAACAAAAAAAAGGGGGGAAGAAGAAGAAGATGCTATCCAAAATTCCTAAAAGATAGACTGATCCCTTGAAGGACAGCTATCCATGCATTATTAAGCAAATCAAAAGATATAGACCATACCCTTGAAGGATGGCTATCATTAAATTCAAGCTACAGACTGTTCCCTTGAAGGACGGTTGTTTCTCTCATGGAATTCCCAAGGCTTCTCGCATTGATCAGCCTTTTCAGTAACAGACTTTATCTTCGGCCAGTTTGTTCACTTTTTAGCATCACTGAAAGACTTCCCGTATCGATCAGTCTTTCCACATCTAGCAAACTTCCCGCCTTGATCAGTTTGCTTTTCTGTCAAAACAAACATCATGAAGCTGAGATATAAGACCTTTTTTCGATCATATGGAGAACCCTATTTTCCCAATATGAGCGTGTATTCTGTCCTTTGTAAATTCCGACAAGATACATACTTACTTCTCCTTCCATTTACCTTCTAGATCTGGTTTGCGACTAGCTAGTGTCAGGTTTATTTTAACCTCATATATGGCCTTGTATGCATGGTCTTTTAGTTTCCTATCAAAAGTCTCTATTTATGGTCGGTTAGGGGCCTAGCTTATCATTATTTTTCTTTTCTAGGTGTGTTTTCTTTATTTCCCTTTATCATTTCTTATTCATCCAGTTAAATTGACATTTAACATGTTAATTTAGTCAAAATATATCATCTATCTAATTTCATCTTATCTACTTTTTTCCAAAAGAAAATATATCATAGCATGTATTATCAACACATGTGAGTCTATCTATCTATTTTTCATCAAAATTCAATTAAAACATCTTAAATATATCAAAATCTATCAATCACATCTATCCATCTATCATCTAAAAACATGTTCATCCAAGTTACCCTACATCTGTCTATATCTATTTCTCATCAAAATTAAATCCACATATCAATCACATCACATCAACATCACATCTATCTATTCTATGAATATCAATCACATCACATCAACATCACGTCTATCTATTCTAGGAATATCAGATCACACCTATTTATCATCTATCAGCATATGTCTATATCCATCGCAATTACATTACATCTATCCATGTCTATCAAAATTAAAAGCATAAGTACAATCATTTGACAAAGAAAATGATGAATATATATATATACATGAGTATCTGTACAACAAAGAATGGGTGGATTTCAATCAAGCCATCTATATCATACATCAAAAATGCCTTCGAATCGAGGCTACATCAATACATCGATACAAAAATATATCAATCTCTAAATCGTAAAATCCGATAGGTGGAAGACACTATCTCCTCCACCCTCCTCTGGATCAGGCTGTCTCTCCTGGTCGCCACCTATCGAACTCAAGCGCTGCTTTACTTGGGGCCTCCACCTCACCCTCTCCCGGTGCTCCCTCCCTCTGACGAACCACTAGATGTGGCTGTCGCAGATCTCCTCACACGGTAACGAGGAACCTCGGGGCATCTTTGTCTTTGCTAGGGTTTCCTCTTAGTATCTCACCTCAGCGAGGAGAGACTGAGAGAGACCGATATGTACTCGGGCTCACCGTGTACTGTTGCTAGGTGCTTGTAGTTTTGTTGTTGTTGCTGCTAGTGGCGGCCCTCCTATGGTCGTACCCTGTGTCCCAGACTCTGATGTGGTACCTGTATCACCATATTTGGCCCTAAGGGCCTCCCTATGTCGATGATAGCGATCCCTCTGCTGGATCACTGTATCTCGCTCCTGGCGAGCTGTGTCCCTCTCCAATATCAGGGCATCCCTCTCCTCTGTCAGAGCTCTGATCTCCTCTAGGGCAACCTGATGTGTCTGCATCAGTGTATAATGCTCTCCCTCCAGCCTCTCCAGCGCTGTGGCTATATCCTCCTCATCGGCATCTATGGATGCTGGCAAGTGTCATGGAAGCTCTGTCGAATACCATGCCACATAGCCATCATCCACTCCGGCATCATCATCACTGTCTGCAGAAGGTGGGGCCTCCCTCAATGGATCTGTAGCGGATCAAAATCGGTAAATCTGTCTCTCTGCTTGTCTCATCTATATGGACTATAGGTGGTCGGCACTATCTGCACTAGGCCGAACTGTCTCAATACCCATATAAATGGGACTCGCTCCCACATATCAGGCTTGCGGCCCCTAACCACCCTGCTCCGTCTCAACCCCACTAGGTGAGCATCCTGACCAGCCCATGTTAGAAATACCCGATATGGTCTCCAGATGACCTGCTCTGGTGTCAGCGTCCTGAAGCACTTGGCATACCAATCAGCGGATCTCCCTGTATCTCCCGGGGCCATGTCAGCCCGCCATCGCCAAAATCCATAATCAATGGCCCCCACTACTGCTGGCATCCATGGAAGCCGGATGGCCTGATCACTGCTATGTGCTCATATGCCCAGTAATGGAGCACAAAACTAACATCAATCCCTGTCCTCCTACTAGTGGTATACATCCATAGCTCATAATATATCTGAGCTATCAGGGCATCAGCAAATGCGAACACCTATCTAAACTGTAGGATATCACAAACACAATCTAGCAGTAATAATGGGAATCTCCCACCTCCTAAATCTGGTAGAGCAAAGTAGGAGATCACCATCTGAATCAATACTATATGTCTACTCCTGGCATCATCCCGTCTATCTTTGAGGATATCCTCACTACCCTGACACTATCTCTCGAATCCTCTCCTTTGTCCCCATATAACCGTCCTAGGGCCCTCTGCTGCTGCTCTCGTGGCGTGATCTCAATAGGGTCCCCGGTGATTGGCAGCCTCAGGATCTCAGTATATATCCTCGTGGGTGATAGTCATCTCACCCATCCTGAACCAAAACGTGCAAGTCCGGCTATCCCATCGCCATACTAGTGCTCGCATCAGCTCTACATCTCGCGGCACTCGTCGATAGTACCGAAAGCCCCGAGCCCGAAAAACTCTAGGTGGCGCCAATCTGCGTCAGTCACATCAGGGAGAATGGTCTCTAGAAGCTTGGGGATAGCATCCGCATGTGTAACACCTCTCGTGCCTGCATCCATGACATTAAGAACAATGTTAGCTTCCCATTTATCCAAATCAGAACATCAAAAACATATATTCTATCATCTTATCAGGATAATGGTAAAATCGGTGTCGATTTAACTAAATCGGCATCGATCGAACCTAGTCGACGTCGATTTAAGGTAATCGGCGATGATCTAATATAATCGGCGTCGATTTATTCAATCGACGCCGACTGGGAGGATGAGTGTCAAAAACACTCTTACTCCCCATTTATGCCTTTTTTCTCTAAAAATTGAGAACCTAGTATGCTATTTTATGATAAAATTATACAAGAAAGTTCGGCTAGGTTCACTTACCCCTGGTCGTGTCCTCTTCCGCTTCTGACTGCTCCCAGAAGCTTCCATGGTGCTCAAATCCAATTTTTGACTCTCTCTGAATCAATCGTCATGGTCTAAATAAATCGTTCACGTTTTCCGTTCGCATATTTATATGCGCTTGGTATGGTCGGCGCCGATTTTTTTGGTCGACGCCGATTTTTATGGTCGGCACCGATTAGTCTGGATCACCGCCAATTTACACCTATTGTTGCCAATCGGTTGCACTGTAGCTTTTTGCCATCTCCTAAAATCTTCTTGCCATAGTGTTGATGCTTGGCTTATTTATCTGGTCATTATTGTGCCCTGAATGTTGCCTTTTGGCACATACTTTCAATATTATCATCCATTTCGAGCTTGTCCCCTGTACATGGGGTACTCACATTTTTGGCAGCTTAGAGTTCACGGGTCTGTAGGCACTCACGTCATCTACTTCGCAGACCGTTTGGTTGTCCCTACCAATGTATCTCTCTTTAGGTGCTAACTATTTTGCAGCCCTCCTTACACTCACGGGTCTGTAGGTACTAACGTCGTCTCCTATGGAGACCGTCTAGATTTCCCTACCAATGTGAGTTCCTTAGGTTGTTGCCTTAATGATTATTCTTGTGCATCATTAATGATCAGATCTACTCCAGACATCTAGCTGGGGCATCCTGTGTTTTCATCTACCTTTTTCAAACTTGGGATCATTTGTTCTATCACCCATCCCATCCCTAGTTTGAGGGGGATCACATCATCACTTTTTCCTCCTTTCTTCTACCTCCTTGTTTTTGTCTTGCAACTTTGCTTATCACAAGTTACTAGACAAAAAGGGCAAAATGTAGACACCTAAAATTGGTTACCCAATTTGGTGTCCCTCACATTCGTTTATCTTCTCGGGTAACCTGGGGCACGTTCATATCACCATGGCCCCCTTGGGGTATTATTCAATTTGTGATTTAAACACCTATCCTAGGTTTAATTCACCCCATTATGTTTTACCCATGAGTAATTAAATATTAACTATTCAATTACACCTTTTTACATATATCCTAACCACTTATCTACCCCATATCTATTCTATCCATATATCCCCCCTATTTCTCCTCCTCCCAAACCGAGCAGTGGGATATTTCCCATATTTGAGGTGACAGGATCACTCTCATCATTCTAGAAATCACTCCTTTTGGCCATTTCGGGAGTCTATTCCCTGATCGGCGCCGACCGGTACTCGGTTGATGCCGATTTTTCAGATGGAATCGATTTCATCTCGGTCGGCGCCGATTACAAATAGAGGCCCAGAACTCAGTTCTGGTTAGACAGTTAGATGGACGAGATAGATAGTGAGTTAGACAAGGAGAACGAGAGATTTTTGAGCATCAAGTCTGAGCATCATCTATCAAGTGAGAGTGAATCCTGTCCAAACCAATCCCTGAGAGGAGTACCATTACTCTGCTCCTGCCACATCAACATCGTGAGTCTTCATCGATCTCTTGGTGACTCTGTTCTTGCATCCAGCACAGGTGGAGCCTTGGCAGTATCCTTACGACACTTGCAGATCCAGCTGGAGATCGACGATCTAGTCTCCACTGTCTATTTCTCAATCTTCCTACAAATTTTCCCAAGTCGACGCCGATCGACACCGACTGCATCAGTCGACGCCGATTTGAACTAGTCGATGCCGATTTTCCTAATCGACACCGATCAGCCTGCAGATAGGTAGAAGAACTCAGGTAACAGTAATCCAACATTATTTTTTTAGAATTTCCTATTTCCTGCTTTGCTTCTGTCCACTGTTTAGATTCTGTTTATTACTTTTGATCAGAAAATCTAGTCCTTTACGTACATCTTTTATCATGTATGCTTCTTTCCTTAATTGAAAACGTGGACTGACATCCACCGAGGGAGCTTATCGCTTCTTGGACCCATTTTTGGGAAGTCCACCCAAATATATTTTAACATGGTCTTTTTCTGTCAAGCATCTGTGTCTCGCAAGTTTCTTGGATCTACTTTGCAGGATTGCTTGTGTGCGCCCGTCTTGTCTACATCGGCTTTCTTTTCCGTCTACATTTCCGGATCTTGTCTATTAGGTATCAATTTTATTTGAGTTTTTCAAGGCTTTTGTGTTTAGTTTGGTACATTAACTTGGACAGGTAACAAGCGTGAAATTCTTGATCTACGATCCTTGACTTTTTTAAACATGCAACATACTTTACCGACCCAGTGACGTGTTTATACCCATTAAGGTGTCTACCTCCATGACCACTACCACTTCACCTACACCTCTCGCTACCAAGATGTACCCGCCACCTTGACCGCACATACCTCATCCATGCCTACCATTGCCACAACCTCCATGGATAAAGCATCAACCTCCTAGTCTATTGGATCTACCTCCACGTCAACCTTTGACACATCATCTATTCCAACTACCCACATACCAACCACCGATCCCTTAGAAGGAATTTTTCAACGCCTCACTCTAGGGGAGTATCTCCTATATAGTGTCAACACATTCCTTACTCCACAAGAGTATGGAAGTCTTCACCAAAACCCTCATTATGATCACCGTATAGGAAAGCACCTCCTTTATGGTCCTCCCCACCTTCGTACTTAGTCTCATCTATAGGGGACTTGATTCTACCACTTACACACCAAAACCACCATCACAAACCCCCATTTTCTACGACTTCTAGTCGCACACCAATCACCATTTTTCCCACACCATCCTACACTAATGTGTGTGGAAGGGTTTTTGTTTTGGATTTTATGATCAAGGCCACCATACTGTTATTCCATGTACTACCCACAAACATAATGATCGTAGTGGTATCAACTTTGCTGAACCACCTACCAAGCAGGCCCACATTGAACTCATTGAGGACATCAACCCTTCTCCACCCTCTTCACCACTCCACCTTCATCACCGCCTTTGCCGACGGAGTCGATGGATCCAGAATCCATCCCTCCTAAATTTTTCTTTTCATAAACACCATTTCCTTGGGGCCTCTGACTTATCAATGCAAGGGCGAGGCTCCTTCCTCTCTTCCCTTCCTGTATCCTAAAATGATCGATGATGATACACCTTCAATTAACGTTGTTCAATGTCAAGATGATGAATCTATACTCACCTACCTTGGTGCAGAAGACTCATATATTCATTGGTCGTTACCCTCTAAGATGCAAACCATGTTGAATGAATCAACTATCAAGATCAACATTCATACTCAGGATGACCCACACATCCTAAAGATCGGTCAATCTTTAGATGCTGTTGAACAAGAAGCCATCACCTCTTTTCTCGAAAATCATAACCACACTTTTTTTCTTGGTCTTACAAAGACATGCAGTATTTAACCCACCATCGTGGTCCACAATATCATAACCATTCCAGGATGCCAAACCCATCAAACGAAATTGAGGAAAATGCACCCTCACATTGCCCTTCTCGTCAAAGAAGAACTCCAATGCCTTCTTTTTGTTTCCTTCATATTACCCATTGATTATCCTCATTGGATTTATAACATTGTCTCTATCACTAAAGTGATAGGGAGACTCCGCATTTGTACATATTTTCGAGACTTCACCGCCCAAAAGATGACTTTCCTCTACCTAGTATTGACCGGTTGGTTGACCTTACCACTGGTCATGAGATGTTATAACTCATGGATGACTTCTCGGTTATAACCAAATCTTACTTTCCTAGAGGATCAACACAAAAATGCATTCATCACCCCATTGGGGGATCTTCTGCTATCGAGTCATGTCTTTTGGCCTTAAAAATGCTTGTGCCACATATCGCCAGCCTATGATTATATCTTCCATGACATCATGAATCGTATATTGGAAGATTACGTTGATGGAATCCTTTCCAAATCTAAACACTGATCCAAGAACCTCACCATCCTAAAAACCATCTTTGAATGCCTTATTAAATAGTGTGTTTTCCTTCATCCCAAGAAGTATCTTCACGGTTCTCTCGGAAAACACCTAGGATTTATCATCTCCTTACGTGGTATAGAAGTTGACCCTATTAAAGTCAAGGCTATTCTGGAAATGCCTCTACCCACTAACATTAAGAAACTTCGTAGCGTATAAGGTAAGTTATATTCTATTCACCGTTTCATTTCACAATTATCTCGATCGGTGTCACCCATTTCATCATCTGCTCAAGAAGGATGTCTCCTTTAAATGGGATCTTTGACTCATAAAGCTTTAAAGTTGTTAAAACAATACCTTATTTACCCACCCATACTGATTTCTCATAAAGATGATTAACCCTTCTACTGTATATCTCATCTATCGATCACTCCATGGGGGCGATGCTCACTCATCGTGATGAACAACACAAGGAGTAGGAAGTTTATTACATAATCCATACTCTTTTGGACTACAAAAACTGATATACCCATCCCAAAAAAATTTGCTTTATCTAATTTTTGTTACCACCAAACTCCGCCATTACCTACTCAACCACAAAACCTAGGTTGTGACCAACATTGACACCTTGCACTTCATGTATGCTAAGCCTTCTCAAAATTAGCGTGCCGCATGCTAGCTTATGCTTTAGGCCGACCTCAACCTTGAATTCATCCATCAAAATTCCATCAATGGCCAAGATTTCACCAACCATTTGGCCGACGCACCTATTTCGGGATCAACCTCTAATTTTGACTTTCCAAATGAGTCAATTGCTACCCTTTCCTGAACGAACTTACTTATCAAATGACACTCTTCTTTGATTGTTGCAAGTATCAAGGTGGGGGTGGGGCTGGTGTTATCTTCATTCCGCTTGATGGTTAACCCATGCCTTTGTATTTCAAACTCAATTTTTATTGTACAAACAATATTTCCGAATACAAAGCACTTGTAATAGGTCTCCAAGATGCCTACGCCTTAGATGTCAAATCAATCAACATATTTGGTGATTCTCAATTTTTCATAAACAAGGTCAATGGTTTATACCAATGTCTTAATGAGATACTTAAAAATTATAAACATCATGTAGACATACTTTTACCACCTTTGACAATTACGCCCTTCAAACCATACCCCGTTCAACCAACAAAATTACCAACACCATGGCTCAGCTTGCTTCTCAAATACCTCGCTTCACTGTCGATTCTAAAATGTTTGTCAAGATACAACAAATAAAATCACCCTCTTATTTACCTCGTAAAATTTACTCCATTAGAATGCCGCTGACCCGAGTGATGTTTTTATAAACAATACTATAGCTATCTTTTTCTCTCCATCTTACTTCCCGATCTCACCTATAA
Source organism: Taxus wallichiana var. yunnanensis (assembly GCA_018340775.1). Classification (NCBI taxonomy): domain Eukaryota; kingdom Viridiplantae; phylum Streptophyta; class Pinopsida; order Cupressales; family Taxaceae; genus Taxus; species Taxus wallichiana. The sequence continues at coordinate 243,818,886 of CM031240.1, forward strand.
TGGACAACACGCCTTAAAAATGTCTCTTGTTATGTCATCATGGGGGGCCTACTCTATAAGCATGGTTTCGATGGTAGTCTCTTACTATGTCTCATTAGTTCTGAAATTCCTTATACCATTAAGGAAGTTCATGATGGCATATGTGGAGGTCACTTTAGTGGCCTTGTTGTTGCTAAGTGTATTCTTCACCTAGGCTATTACTAGCCGACCCTTAACCATGATTTTGTGACTACATCAAACGTTGTGTAAAATTCCAACAACATGCCAACCTTCATCATACACCTAGTCATGCCTTATAGGTTACCCGTGACCTTTGGCCCTTTTCTCAATGGGGTTTGGATCTTGTCGAGAGATCAATCCCCATTCTTCCCAATGACATCAATGGATCATCACTACTACCAAATACTAAAAAAATGGGTTGAAGCCATACCACTCATCTCCATGAAAGTTGAGAAAATATGTGAGTTCATCAATCACCACATCATTTGTCACTTTGGTGTTCCTCATCATGTCATCATTGATAATGGAAAATAATTCAAAAAATAAAACCTTTCAAAACTTTACTATGCCTTCTGGCATTCAAACTAAGTTTCTCATCACCTTATTACCCAAAACCAATGGTAGGGCCGAATCCAATAACAAAATCTTGAACAAAATTCACATGAAAGTGGTTAACAATACTGAGAAGGACTGGCATATGCACATTCCTCTTGCCACGTGGGCATACCACACTAGTTTTTGTACTTCCGCCTTGATACACCTTTTCTCTCGGTCTAAAGTACCGAGGCTATTCTACCCCTCGAAGTCTAGATTCCCTCACTTTGCATTTCTTCGCATGAAATGCTCAATGATAACAACTTTCATTAGGACCATTTAGCACAACTTGATTTGTTATATGAATGTCGCCTTAACACTCTTGACCATCTTCAAGTTTACCAACAACATATGAAACATGCCTACGACAAACATGTCCATGAATGAACCTTCGAGTCGGTGATCTAATCAAAGAAAATAAACATGCAACTAAAGAAGAAAAAAGTAATCTCAAAAATTCACTCCTAATTAGATTGGACCATACATCGCGACCCATACTTATGGATCAGGTGCTTATCATTTATCGTCATGCGATGGTAAACCTAAACTTCCGAGCCCCTTAATGTCTTGCATATTTGATCGTTTACTATTTACTTTTAGTCCTACCTCACTTTTACCTTTATCCATGCTTGTCCTTGAGTGCTATTCACTTCCTATGCCATCACCAATGATTAAACAAGAATCATGTGTGTACCCATTATTTGTTATCTTATCTTAAATATGTGTACCATGACATTGTACATACCATGATTCTCATGGATACTTTTCATCTACCTTTAGATGAGATCCCATGGTCATTTCACCCTCCTTTCTGAAAAAGAATACTATTCTTCACCTTGGTCTTATCGATGACTTCAAAGCCCTCACATGGGATCCAACTCCTTGAGTCAAACTTCCAATAAAAATGATGATTCCCTCAAAAGGACATCTTCCTTTCTGCAATCAACTGCTATGAATAGACTGCTCCTCGAAGGAAAACTATGTAAAGATCTTTCAAAAAAAAAAGACCGAGATAATCTAAAGCTCCTCGCATCGATAAGCTTCGACGAAGACCTCAAGGAGTTAATTTCCTCATCCCATATAGACTTCCCGCATCGATCAATTTATCTTAAATATTATTCAACACAGAAATCCTATTAACCTTGGATCTCTTGCCCAAAGCACATGCTACCTCATACCATATAAAAATTAACCACCTTTCACCCCTCTCACCATTCACACTTCCATTTCCTACTTCCCCAAGTGACCTCTTAGAAACCATGACATTTAGTGATATGGTGACTACTTTTCACCCTTGGAATAATCAATCATGCAATTTCTTTAGGGTCTTAAGTTCATCACTTCCTCCAAGGTATGACCTACTCGGTATGATCCTAATCAATCGGGTGGCTTTCTTGCCCCCTCTTATCTTTTGAACTTATTTATTGCATATTGGTAATCTTATTATTTTTCCATAATTGAAATCTCATATACAAAATTGCCCATGACTCACCCACACCTAACAATCCTAAACCCAAATCATGCCTAAAACATACCAACTCATTCTCATACCTTTTTCCCAGCTATGGGAGAACTACATCGGCCTGAGGTCCTTTCTCACTGGACTATGTAGGTAACACTCGAGGAGGGCATGGGGCCCTTGGAGGTTAGCTCGACCACTATCTTTCCTAACCAATTCATCTTTAATTTTCATAAATCACATTCTACCATACTTCATTTCCTTTTTATATCAAAAATCGGAAATTAACCCAATGACAAATTGCTTCACATTTTTATCATCATCAAAACATACATTTTTTTCGATTACCATTTCTTTACCAACATCATGCATGTATTATAAAACATCTTAAACATGACCCATATCATCATTCATTACACAAATTAATGAATTACAACCTCAACCAATTTAAAATCAACCCTACCCATGACCTAACTCAACCATGCCTATAACTCCGACTCAACCATGCCTAACACCAACTCGACTCAACCATGCCTATGACCTAACTCAACCATGCCTAACACCAACCTGACTCAACCATGCCTATGACCCAACTAAACCATGCCTATAACCTAACTCTACCATGCCTATCAACAACCTAGCTCAATCCATGCCTAACACACCTACCATAAGTTCATCTATGCATAAACCATCATAATCATCAAATAATCACGGTCTATCAACATCAAAGTACATCATCGAGAATGTCATCCATTTCATCATAAAGATAGGTGTGTATCGATCAAATATACACGATATAAAAATAATATACATATCTCAAAATATCTCATATACAACCTCACCATCTTCAAAGCATGCAGCCATAATATGATCAAAACAAAACCAAATTTTTCCCCACCCGACATCTCACCTAATCTACCTCACAAAACACAACATGGGTTTGATCCTTACATCATCATGCTCTCATCGCCTTGGTGGCATGTCTTTCTCGTTGCACCGTGGCCCGCCCTTTGATCCCTCTCCACATCTGCCATCACCAATCACTAATCTCTAACCACACCTCCAAATAATAAAATTACACAATCAATCCCGTGGACTCGCCTCTCAATTACCAATCACTCGCCGTTTGGCTCACTAACTCAGCTTTCCATTCCATGTGGACACATTCTAACTTTCCCTCTCTCTCGTGTTGTTTTCCCAATTCGTAAGAAGATAAACGATTTGAAAAAAATGTAGATTTCTTGTGTTTATAACATCCCGACCTAAATGACGTTGGTTTTAACTTTATCGACATCGGTCACGTGCCCTACCTCACCATGGTCGGTTACCCTATACCAAAGATCGGTTACCCTTAACCGACATCGCTCACCCTATCTTCCAAATTGCCCAAAATTTCACCCTATTACCCTACTTGTTGCTCTTTTTTTGTTCCCTCATCCAACGCTTACCCTCGACCATTATTCTCACCCTCCTAGCCTAATCATTTACTACCTAATGTCATCCTCATTTGGGGACTCGTTATTTTACCCATACCTCAGTCCTACCCATGTCGTGACCTAGATTTTTGACTGAAACATCGCTAGTGACCTTTGATCTCATGTTTTCACTATACCTTGCATGCACTCATTACTGTGTTGCTTGACCTAATGACCTTACCTTACGTCTTACTATGATGTTTATCCTAACCCAAAACTTGGTGTACTGTACATACCTAAATGTTCCCGCACTTAACTCCGCACCGTGTTTCCACCATATCCTATACCTTAGATATCTGGAATCACTTCAACCTTGTTTGGATAAACCTATCAACCTTAGACAATATAGAGTTTTCATACTCTTCAGACTGGTACAGTGCTGTAAATTTATACATGTGTGAGTGTTTGACTATTACTACCTTTGACCTTGACCCATTACCTAGATTACTTGAGTAAACTTTTGTCCTTTTTTTCCCCATTATCCACCTTACTCGTCATCACATTCACCTTTTCATCAAACCACTCACCGCTTCTTCCTTCGCCTCGCGGTTTCTAGTTTCAGGGATCACCTTCACCCACACATGGGGCAACCACATCTTATTTTTGTCGCATTGCTTAGTAATACAAGCTACGCAAAAACAAGGCACACAGTAGACACTTAAATTAGGTCATAATCCCCTTGGTCCCTCGTTAAATAAATACCTTAAACACATCCACCTAGCCATGGCCCACTTCATCCCACTCTAATATTAATTTAATTAATTTAATTAATTTAATTCATTATACTCACCATATTTATTATTTAAATAGTCTAATTGGGGTAATGCCCACATATCCACCTCACCCTAAGACCTTTTCTTAGTAAGTTGTCATAACAAACTAATACCTATGCAAACCCTAAAATCAATGCCTACATTCCTCTAACCACACTCCCTCCTGTTAGAAGGAGGCTTCCATGCTAATCCATGGAGTAAACAAATCGAGATCCCAAAAATCAAGGGGATCTACCTAGTTTAGTAAACCTAGCAAATCCCACCCTAACCGACACCGGTAACCCTTAACCACTTGGTTAAGCCAAAACTGCCATCGGTTACCATTTAAACCTTAAAATAAACTTATTTTGAGGTTGGCAAATTTTTTAAAGAGAGATACATTTTCTAAGAACAAGTGACGAAACAAGATCTACATACAAGAAGAACCAACATCGAACATCCATAGCATACACCTAAAGCAAACACAAAGCCATTTTTCTTCATGGGAGCTTCCGGGAAGTGCTAGCACCACATCAAGTCTATTCCATTTGATCACCCACCATTACCAACTAGGCATCAAGTTGATACAAATAGTAAGTCTTGTTAACTAGCACCTATTCATTTGTCATTCGGTAGATCCTTTTACATATGTTATTAGTTTCTGCTTTCATTTCTATTCCCCATTATTTACCTCCATCCAAACATGACCATATTTTTATCCACATCCTTACATTTCCCCTACCTAGACCTAAATCATTCCTGTACATACCTCAGATCCATATGAATCTGGCCATTTCCCTTCCATCTTCATCTAACCCCGGATCTATCACCCAACCAAGTTTTATTGAGTTTCATGTACCTCGACCATAACGATATCGGTCACCCATAACCGTCACTTCGTTAACCTATAAGGTAAGTTGTATTCTATTCACCGTTTCATTTCACAATTGTATGATCGGTGTCAACCATTCCATCATCTCGCTCAAGAAGGATGTCTCCTTTAAATGGGATGATGACTGCCACAAATATTTTAAGGCCTTAAAACAATACCTTCTTCAACCACCCATACTCATTCCTCCAAACGATGATCAATCCTTCTACCTGTATATCTCAGCTACCGATCAATCCTTGGGGGCCATGCTCGCTCATCGTGATGAACAACATAGGGAGCGGGTAGTTTATTACATAATTAGTACTCGTTTGGACTATGAAACCTGATATACCCATCCCGAAAACTTTTCTTTGCCTTAGTTTTTGTTGCCACAAAACTCCGCCATTACCTACTCAACCACAAAACCTATGTTTTGACCAACATTGACCCCTTACACTTCATGTATGATAAACCTTATCAAAATTAGTGTGCCACATGCTAGCTTATGGTTTTGGCTGACCTTGACCTTGAATTAATCCATCAAAATTCCATCAAAGGCCAAGTTGTCACCGACCAATTGGTGGACGCACCTATTTCTCGGATCAACCCTCTAATTTTGACTTTCCAGGATAAGTCAATTACTACCCTTTCCTGGATGAACCCACTTATGAAATGAAAATCTTCTTTGATTGTTGCAAGTGTCAAGGTGGGGGTGGGGATGGTGTTATCTTCATTCCGATTGATGGTAAACCCATGCCTTTGTATTTCAAACTCGATTTTGATTGTCAAACAATATTTCTGAATACGAAGAGCTCATATTAGGTCTCCAAGCCGCCTACGCCTAGATGTCAAATCAATAAACATATTTGGTGATTCTCAATTAGTCATAAAAAGTTCAATAGTATATACCAATGTCTTAATGAGATACTTCAAAATTATAAACATCATGTGGACATAATTTTGACCACCTTTGACCGTTACGCCCTTTAAACCGTACCCCATTCAACCAACAAATTTACCGACACCATGGCTTGCTTGGCTTCTCAAATACCCACTTCGCCAACCAATTCTAAAATATTTGTCACCATACAAAACTACAATCACCCTCTTATTTACCTTCACCATACAAAAACTACAATCACCCTATTATTTACCTTGTAAAATTTACTCCATCGAATCACACCTCCGGACCGAGTGATGTTTTTATAAACAATACTCTAACTATCTTTTTCTCTCCATCTTACTTCTTGATCTCACCTATAATGGACAACACGCCTTAAAAGGTCTCTCGTTACATCATCATGGGGGCCTCCTCTATAAGCATGGCTTCGATGGTACTGTTACGATGTCTCACGAGTTTTGAAATTCCTTATACCATTAAGGAAGTTCATGATGGCATATGTGGAGGTCACTTCAGTGGCCTTGTTGTTGCTAAGTGTATTCTTCACCTAGGCTATTACTAGCCACCCTTAACCATGATTGTTGTGACTACGTCAAACGTTGTGTAAAATGCCAAAGAACATGCCAACCTTCATCATACACACAATCATGCCTTATAGCTCAACCGTGACCTTTGGCCCTTTTCTCAATGGGGTTTGGATCTTGTCGGAGAGATCAATCCCCATTCTTCCCAACGACATCAATGGATCATCACCGCTACCGAATACTACACAAAATGGGTTGAAGCCATACCACTCATCTCCACGAAAGCTGAGAAAATATGTGAGTTCATCAATCATCACATCATTTGTCACTTTGGTGTTCCTAATCATGTCATCACTGATAATGGAAAACAATTCAAAAATAAAACCTTGCGAAAACTTTATGACGCCTTCGGCATTCAGCTAAGTTTCTCGTCACCTTATTACCCACAAACCAGCGATCAAGCCAAATCCACTAACAAAATATTGAAAAAATTCTCATGAAAGTGGTTAACAATACTGGGAAGGACTGCATAAGCACATTCCTTTTTTCACTGTGGGCATACCACACTAGTATCCATACTTCCACCGCTGATACACCTTTTTCTCTAGTCTATGGTATAGAGGTTGTTCTCGCCCTCAAATTCTAGATTCCCTAACTTTGCATTTCTCTACATGAAATGCTCAATGATAAAAAAATTCATCAGGACCATCTAACACAACTTGATTTATTATAAGAACGTTGTCTTAACGCTCTTGACCATCTTCAAGTTTACCAAAAACGTATGAAACGTGCCTATGACAAATATGTCCATGAACGAACCTTCCGAGTCGGTGATCTCATCCTCAAAGAAAATAAACATGCAACTAAAGTAGAAAAAATTAAACTCGGGAAAATTAATTCCTAATTGGCTTGGACCATACATCGTGACCCATGCTTATGGATCGTGTGCTTATCGCTTATCATCACTCGATGGTAAACCTAAACTTGAGCCCCTTAATGTCATGCATCTTTCACCGCTTCTGCTTTGTTTTTTTAGTCCTACCTCACTTTTTATCTTTTTCCATGCTCGTCCCTTGAGCGCTATCCACTTCCTATGCCATCACCAACGATTAAACCAGGACTCATGTGCGTACACATTTACTTGTTATCTTCTCTTAAATATGTGTACCATGACATTGCACATAGAATTATTCTCATGGATACTTTTCATCTACCTTTAGATGAGATCCCATTGTCATTTCACCCTACTTTTTGAAAAATAATCCTATTCTTCACCTTGGTCTTTTTGATGACTTCAAAGCCCTCACATGGAATCCAACTCCTTGAGTCGAACTTCTAATAAAAATGATGATTCCCTCAAAAGGACATCTTCCTCTCTCGAATCGCTGCTATGAATAGATTGCTCCTCGAAGGAAAGCTATGTAAAGCTCTTTTAAAAAAAAAAAGATTGAGATAATCTGAAGCTTCCCGCATTGATCACTTCACGAAGACCTAAAGGAGTTAATTTCCTCATCGCATATAGACTTCCCACATCGATCGGTTTATCTTAAATATTAGTTAACATAGAAATACTATTAACCTTGGATCTCTTGCCCAAAGCGCATGCTACCTCATACCATATAAAAATTAACCGCCTTCCACCCTCTCACCATTCACACTTCCATTTCCTACTGCCCCAAGGGACATCTAAGAAACCATGACATTTAGTGATATGGTGACTACTTTTCACCCTTGAAATAATCAATCATGCAATTTCTTTAGGGTCTTAATTTAATCACCTCCTCCAAGGTATGACCTACTCGGTATGATCCTAATCAATCGGGTGGCTTTCTTGCCCCCTCTTATTTTTTGAACTTCTTTATTGCGTATTGATTACCTTATATCGACTTGGTTCTCGATGCTTACCTTTGGGGTAATCTTATTATTTTTCCATAATTGAAATCACCTATACAAAATTGCCCATGACTCACCCACACCTAACAATCCTAAACCCAAATCATGCCTAAAACATACCAACTCATTCTCATATCTTTTTCCCTAGGTTATGGGAGAACTACATCGGCCTGAGGTCCTTTTCACCGGGAATATGTAGGTAGCACTCTAAGGGCATGGGGCCCTTGGAGGTTAGCTCGACCACTATCTTTCCTAACCAATTCATCTTTCATTTTCATAAATCACATTCTACCCTACTTCATTTCCTTTTTATATCAAAAATTAGAAATTAACCCAATGGAAAATTGCTTCACATTTTTATCATCATCAAAACATACATTTATTTCGATTACCATCTCTTTACCAACATCATGCATGCATTATAAAACATCTTAAACATGACCCATATCATCATTCATGTACACAAATTAATGAATTACAACCTCAACCAATTTAAACTCAACCCTACCCATGACCTAACTCAACCATGCCTATAACCTGACTCAACCATGCCTATGACCTAACTCAACCATGCCTAACACAAACTGACTCAACTATGCCTATGACCCAACTCAGCCATGCCTATAACCTAACTCAACCATGTCTAACAACAACCTAACTCAAACCATGCCTAACACACCTACCATAAGTCCATCTATGCATAAACCATCATAGTCTATCAAACAATCACAGTCTATCAACATCAAAGTACATCATCAGAATGTCATCCACTTCATCACAAAAATAGGTGTGTATCGATCCAATATACACTGATATCAAAATAATATACATCTCTCAAAATATCTCATGTACAGCCTCACCATCTTCAGCACGCGTGCCATTATATGATCAAAATAAAACTAATTTTTACCCACTCGACATCTCGCCTAATCTACCTCACAAAACACAACATGGGTTTGATCCTTACATCATCATGTTGTCATCGCCATGGCGGAACGTCTTGCTGCTGCATCGGTGGCCCACCTGATCCCTCTCCAACATCCGTAATCACTAATCACTAATTGCTAACCATTCCTCCAAAAAATCAAATCACTCAATCAATTGTGTGGACCCACCTCTCAATTACCAATCACCTACCATTTGGCTCACCAACTCAGCTTTCCATTCTATGTGGACACTTTCTAACTTTCCCTCTCTCTCGTGTCATTTTCCCACCCGCAAGAAGACAAATGATTTGAACAAACATGCAGATATTTTGTTTTTATAACATCCCCCTGACCTAACCGACGCTAGTTTTAACTTTATGGACATCACCATGTGCCCTACCTTACCATGGTCGGTTTCCTATACCGACATCAATTACCCTTGACAAACATCGCTCACCCTATCTTCCAAATTGCCCAAAATTTCACCCTATTACCCTTCATGTTACTATTTTTTTGTTCCCTCACCCAACACTTACCCTGACCTTTCACCTCACCATCCTAATCTAATAATTTACTACATAATCTCATCCTCATTTGGGGACTCATTATTTTACCCATACCTCAGCCCTACCCATGCCGTGACCTAGATTTTTGACCTGGAACATCGCTAATGACCTTTGACCTCATGTGTTCACTATACCTTGTGGCACTGTTACCTATGTTGATTGACCTAATGACCTTACCTTGCCTCTTTCCATGACCATTTATCCTAACCCAACCCTCGGTGTACCAGAACATACCTAAACGTTCCTGCACCTAACTTGCATCGTGTTTCCTGACCATATCCTATACCTTGATACCGGAATCACTACAACTTTGTTTGGATAAACCTATCAAGCTTAGACAATGTAGATATTTCCTAATCTTCACTGGTATCGTGTTGAAGTTTATACGTGTGTGAGTGTTTGACTGTTACTACCTTTGACTCTTACCCATTACCTAGATTACCTGAGTAAACCTTTGTCCTTTTTTTTCACCATTACCCACCTTCCTCTTCATCACATTCACCTTTTCATCAAACCACTCACCGCTTCTTCCTTCTACCTCATTAGTTTCTAGTTTGAGGGGGATCACCTTCACCCACACATGGGGCAACAAAATCTTATTTTCTTCACATCGCTTACCAATAAAAGCTACATAACAAAAAGGGGCAAAATGTAGACACTTAAATTAGGTCATACTCCCCTTGGTCCCTCGTTAAATAAATACCTTGAACACATCCACCTAGCCATGGCCCCCTTCACCCCACTCTAATATTAATTTAATTAATTTAATTAAATTAATTCATTATCCTCACCATATTTATTATTTAAATAGTCTAATTGGGATAATGCCCACATATCCACCTCACCCTAAGACCTATTCTTAGTAAGTTTTCATAACAAACTAAGACCTACGCAAACCCTAAAAATCAATGCCTACATTCCCTCTAACTACATTCCCTCCCATTAGAAGGAGGATTCCATGCTAATCCATGGAGTAAACTAATCGAGATCCCAAAAATGGGGATCTACCTAGTTTAGTAAACCAAGGAAATCTGCCATAATCGACACCGGTTACCCTTAACCGCTTTCGGTTAAGCTAACCACCATCGATTACGATTTAATCCCAAAATAATGTTATTTTCAGGTTGGCATATTTTTAGAGAGAGATACATCTTCTGAGAAAAAGTGAAGAAACACGAGCTACATGCAAGAAGAACTAGCATTAGAACATCCATATCCTACACCTAAAGTAACCACGAAGCCATTTGTCTTCATGGGAGCATCCAAAAGTGATAGCACCACATCAAGTCCATTCCATTTGATCACCCACCATTACCAACCAGGCATCAAGTTCATACAAATAGTAAGTCTTGTTAACCAACACCTATTCATTTTTCATACGGTAGATCCTTTTACATCTACATTATTAGTTTCTGCTTTCATTTCTATTCCCCATTATTTACCTCCATCAAAACATGACCATATTTTTATCCACATCCTTACATTGCCCCTACCTAGATCTAAATCATTCATGTACATACCTTAGATCCATATGAATCGCCATTTCCATTCCATCTTCATCTAACCCAGATCTATCACCTAAGCAAGTTTTATTGAGTTTCACGTACCCGACCATACCGATGTCGGTCACCCATAACCATCGCTGGTTAACCTAAACCCACTTCGGTCTTTGTGTCTTTTACCAGAAACCCGGATCGAGCCTAAAGTCTCCACCAAATACCTTAAACTACCTTAACTCCGACACATACCAAAGATTAAATTTGACATTGACATTGAGCTTCGATTCAATCATAGCCTAGCATGTTGTGAATGAATTTTCTTATTGTAGAGACGAATGAGATACCTAAATCATTTTAACTACAATAGGATTTCCTTTATTTCTCACATTAAGTTGTTTTAAACAAAGTGGATTGAAAACTGTTTAGGAATTATCACACTTCCCGTATCTAGCACACACTTGGGTAGTCTACTACATATATATTTTTACTTTAATTTGGTGGTCTTGTGTTCCATTTTAGGTAGTTCCTCCAAGTAAAAAGAAATCTCTCACGATTAGCTATGGATTCGTAACTCATACACGTACAACAACCTATCAACCAACATCTCAATAGGTATTCCTCGTAGCCCATTACCCTTATTTGGTTGGTCAACATTCAAAGAAACGATCTAGAATCGGTGAAACACCATGGGCACGACAACCATAAGAGGAGCTTGAAAATTTAATGTTTCATTTTCCACTCTTGGATCATGATCAAAATTATATTTTGATGTGGGGTTTCATTCTTATTTCATTGGTGAATTTTCTTTGCAACCCGAATGTTAGTTCATCAGGAAATTAGAGTTTTTTTTTGTTGTGTAAAAAAGGAGATTTATTATTTGAAAAATATCCATTATGCATATGGGAGATATGTTATTGAGGTTTTTATAGCCTCCCAAAATGGTGAAGATAACTAAAAACCTCATCTCGATTTGTGCCATGGTTTGCAAATTACATCAAATTCTTTGTCTGACAGCAATGAGGGTTTTCGATGAAAAAATTGTTTTTATCTTTTTTTATTGGTTTCTTTAATCATATTTTCCTCTAATATATATGTATTCTTACCATTTTAATGACTTTGTGGAGCTTTCAGATTGCAGCGATGGTGGTTTGGATATATGGGAGAATTTTTCTAGAGTTATTTGGGAGGAAGAAACATGCACAAAAAGTTGCTAAGTCTTTGTGATTTCATACAAAAAAATGAAGGTACAAGGATGGGTGTATATTTGTGTCACTTATGTCCATTTATCTAAAGTGATGAAAGGGACATCAATTTTCACATCATGGCAGGTTGTGACACTTAGCGATCATCCGTCACTAAGAGAGAGGGCTCAGTAGGCTGCTAGGGGGCTTAATTTTACATTGCGAGAAGGTCGCATTGACAATTTGGGGGCCAAAAGGGGGTGGGAGAATTTTTGGGTTATATTTTCCCCTTAGATAAAGGCATGAAAGTGACATCAATTTTTGCATCATGCCAAGTTGTGGCACTTGACGATCATTTATGCACTATGAGGATAGGCCCCGACAAGCTCCTAGGGGCTGAAATGGCGATCCAAAGGGTCTTATGGGTGATCCTAGGGCTGAAAAGGGATGGGTGAATTTTCATGTCCCTCATGTCTCTTTGGTAAAGGGACGAAAGGGACATCAAAATGCACCAGGCTTCTGGAGTGGATACATGTCAACTTCGAAAAGTGACTAACTATGAGGACTTGAGAACGTGCTTTGTGAAGGCCCTATCGAGTTCGCGATGGAGTTTCAAGGTGAAATTTTATATGAATTTAACTGAAAAATGCCTTATGAATCCAATCATGGGGGTCACAACTCTTGATATCTCCACTTGTGTCCTAAAAAATTGAATGAATCCAATGAAGGAGTGATTTTTCGAGTCTGGATCAAACAGTTCTCATCCCCTATGGAAATGCCATAGGTTACGGGTAAGGTTGTACCCCCCATTGAATGAATCATCAAAGAAATATCAGAATTTAAAGCCCTAAAAATGTATAAGAAGGAACCTTAGTTAGTGGGCTTTACTACTGTTGGAATCCTGTCCCAGGTACTTTGAAACTTGAGATTTAAATTTTTCAATTGCTCATTAGGAGCTCTTTTGATTGTTGTCAGTTGTTCCAACAAGGACATGTTATCACCTTTCTCTCCAAACTGGTTGTGAAGAGTTGTGCATAGCTGATTCCAATTCTAGATAGAGCCTGCCTCAAGACTCCTAAACCATTGTGAAGCTTTCCCTTTGAGTGAAGAGGTGAGTAGGTTGACTGAAATGCCCATCTCAAGAATCTCATGGATTGTAAAGACATTTGCAATATCTTGCACATGGTCACCAGAGATGTTTGATTTTCCCCAATGAAATGTGGGATACTCTTTAATGCTGCAATAGGAACTTGATTTTTTGCATTCAAGGTGAGTGGACTATTGCCGGTGAAGTTAACATAAGGATTTTGCTGAGCCATCCTGATCGGTCTGAGCACCCCTCTTGATTGAATGAATGGTTGACCAAGAGGAGGTGTTGATAAAGCTCTACTTGGTGGAGACAGAGACCTCTAGGTTCTTCTTCCTCTACTCCCTCTATCTGGGAAAATTCTAGATAGAGAAATATTCCCTCCTCTCTAGTTCTCGACCGTGTTTGTATTCTTATCATGAACTTTCTTGGACTACTGAAACCAGTAGATTTGTTTCTTTTGGAGTCGCCAGATGTACAAATTTAAGGATTTTTAAAATCCAGAATCACAACAAGTGTATGTCAATTCCTAATTTAATAAGATAGATACTTCTCCTCCTATTGGGCATGTCAAAATTAGTGAAAAATCATAGCACCCCCAAATGAGTCTATAGATCTAATTTTCTAAGGAAGAATCATTTGGTGTGATCCACATAACATTGAGTCTTCCTCAAAGTGTGGGACTCTGTAAACAGAAGACTCTCTAGATTAAAGGTTGGTTCCTATTCCTCTGTTTAGGTGCATACGTAGAAACTTGCAGAGGGTCTGTTCTTAATCCTAATCTAAAATTTACCAAGGAGACATGGATAGAAGGAATATAGAAATTAAAAAAAAAAGCTAAGCTACGAGGTGATGCACCAAAGGAATGATGGAAACTTCTTATACACACAAACCGAATAAAATGCGTACAATAATTGAGCATAGATAACCAGATTAATAATGAAAGACCAGATGAGAGCAAAGAAAATAGGAAAGGATCTAGAATCAATCACAAAACACACTTTATTTCTCTGTAGATTGATATAATACATTAATAAATAGCCAAGAGGCGAGAAAGTGTATTGCAGTTTTAATGGAAGGCTTGAACTCCAAGAGTCCCTTGCTAGAAGAAAAGGGGAGCCTACAAAAGATGAGAGGATGTCCAACTCCTTTACAATAAATCCTACCCCCATATTTATAGGTTCTTTGGTACCCAAATTTGTTCTCCTTTTTAAGCCAAGTAGCAACATTGATTCAACATGGAGCTTAGAGGCAGCCAAATCATAAATATATGTCATTTTGTAGCTGGGGAGGAGGTGTGACAGTCCCATTGTTACTTGGATTTGTGGAGATATGGGTAACACCTTAAAAGGATATGATCTTATCCTAACTATTTTAAGTTGTGCCTTTCAACCAAGGTAAGAGAGCCTATTTTGTAACCTCTGTTATTTGAAAGGAGATATAGGTACTCTTATTTTGCATAAATTTTGTAGAGAAAACCTTGGGAAATTTTGATCAACACATAAGATCTGAATCTCATGAGTTGTCACTTCTAGATCATGGAGATACTTTCACAACAAGGAAAAGGTTACTAAAGACATTTGAGACCTTGATTGTTTCTGCATGTTTTGGTAACAAAGATTATGCATTTGTGTACACACATGACAAATAGGGGTACTATGGGTAGGATTGGTTATTGTTAAATGAATTTTGGTGGGAGGGAGATAGATGACTTGACTCACCAGATCCTTGAGATCTTATACAAAATCGAAAGATTCATTCAACAAAATGCCAAACAAAGTTAAATTTTTTCCTCAACTAGAATATGTGCTTCAATGGAGGCCCATATTAGAAATATTTAACATAAATTGTGGTATTATATCATGAAGGATCGAGTTAGAGAACCCAATAAAGCACCAAGATTTAAACCAAGTCATGCTTGAGGTACACCTAGAGGCTTACAGAGAATCTCTATCAACAAAATGAAAGAAAAGTGATTTTAAACCATTTATCCCAATACAAATGAAGGCTCTTCTAAGAAATGAAATTGTAGATGCCACTAAACTATCACAAGGATTGAGACCTGTGTGATTGGACCCTATTTTGGTACAAGATTGCAATAGAAACAAGAAAAACTACTTGTATGCATTCAATGATGAAATACATACACTTTACTCGGGATTAACACAGAATAACTCAAATTTTGATCAAAATTATCAGCAAGGAAAGTTTCCAGAACAATCTCAAAGCTTGTTAATGGTTGTACACTTGCAACCACCTTGACACAACCAAATTTGATACAAAGAGAGATATACATGCATCTCTCTCGATGAGCTCATTAATATTTTTCTCGATTGGAGAGAATCAGTCCTGATCTTTCCAAAAACTCCCAACCATTTGCATGAAAAATTTGTGCCATTTATAAAATATACAACATAGACCCTTCTCCCCAAAAGACAAAAACATTTAATGCACCAGTGTTCTTCATGATTCTTTCATGATTCTCGAATCAAATCTGTAAAAAAGTCTCTAGGTTCTCGAGGGGGTATATTTCATCGAATGCCTCTTGCATTATACTCCTTGCTCTAGTAGATCAATCTTCCTTCAATTTTCCAACCACTTTCACCCCTAATCTATCAAATCCAGCTCCTTGTGTGCATGAGAGAGAAAATAGAAAATATGATCAAGTATGAAAGTCGACCATTTTAATGGTGAATGAAACCTTTCGAGATCTTCACACCAAACTTTAGGTATTGACTTTAAATTCCTTCTCTTCTTGGTGTGTAGAGAAAACCAAGAAATCACAAAAACTTGCACTTCCAAATGTGTTGTAGAGAAATGGAGAGAAAATCATATTTCGAATCTCAGTTGTCGTCGATCTTTACTTTGAATTTAGGTCATCCATGTGGAGGATTCAAACTTAAAAACGGACCCGGGGGCTTCCTCTGACCTTTTACAAATTTTGCAAAAAAATTATATTTTGCTTTGCATCTCTACCCTTGAAAAATGGGCCTGACATGTGTCCTAAGGTGGGTCCTAACGGGACCGCAACCAAATTCTGACATTTCACTCCCTTTTTGGAAAAGGGAAAATTTTCCAAGTTTTCCCGTAGCTCCGCCCTTGAAAAAATGGGCCTGACACGTGTCTAAATATGATTGCAGCAGAAGAACACTTCCCATTTTACTTTTGGCCCCTTTTTCCCAAAAGAATTTTTTTCCAAATTTCCTCGATAGTCTGCACCTCCGCCATTGAATGGAGCAAGCTTTGACTTTACATTTATTAGGCCTATGGGCCATTTTGAGATTTTAATCCTTTTGATGTTAAGAGACAAAAATCTAATTTTCCTCCTATGGTCCACTTCCTGTCTCTTTGACTTTTCAAACCGCCACGTGTCACCATGGCGCACCTTGAGGTGATCCCAAAATTTAATACCTTGAATGAGCGCAGACACACCACATGTCTTGTTATGCAAAACTCCTTCCAATGCATAAAAACTATCTAATTCCGGACTAAGCAGCGGTGGAAGCCTCCACATGTCCTCCTGCGGGGTCAAAGCGAGACCTTTTCCCTACCCTTAAATTTGCTCCAATTAGAGCCTAGTGGGGCCGTAGGGTGGGTTCAAATTTTTTTCCAAAGTAGCCAAAAAGAATAAGTTCAAAAACAGACCCACCACACCCCATCCAATCAGAAGAAGCCACATAAGCACCAAAAGAACCAATGAGAAATGAGCGGGGCCATGGGACCAAATTTTCCTTTTTGCCAAAAAGTAGAAAACAATAAGTTAAAGCATTCATCTGTCATCCCCAAGCCAACCAAAATATTCCACGTACCCTATTGATGTAAGGATGTAAATTTGACTGGGATAAAATGCTCGTTAAACCGTAAAATACAAAAAAATGATCATTCGAGCCAGAAAATGAAAATTTCTTTAAGGAAAGAAATCTCAGAAATGTTATAGGGCTTGAATACATTCTTCAGGGATACATCCACTCATTTTCTTCAAGTACTTAGGGCAGAAATAGTAAGGAAGACAAATCCCGACCATGGAGAACAGAGAGAATGGGAAAACATGATTTTTTGAAGGAACAAAGTGAACAGGGGACTCAAAATACAGATCCTTAAGAGATTTACAACCCAGGAACCAATTAAAAATGGCCACAAGGGTCAACCAGGCACAACATGGGGAAGGAGAGAATGACAGAGGTCGTAAATCAATAATTTTTCAAAGCCACAAATGGGGCGAGACTATTTTGAGCTTCAATGCAGGATCGACTCGGGGATGGGTACTCTGCTGAGTGCCACAAGAACAAAAGCACACCAATTTCCAAAATATCCATTGGGTAGTGGGGTTCAAAGCATACAAGTGTGTCCAACTGTGGCCATAAATATTTTAAAATCTAACTAGTAAATAAATAATTAAAAATACTAGATGCCTGCACCACCTTGGTATTTATAGCCTCTTAAAAATGCATGTTTGGTCATTTTATATGTGTTTGGTCATGTTTTGGTTGTCAAACATAGTTTGTTGACACAGACAAAACTACAAAAAAGTGGGACACATTTATATGCTTTGACCCAGTGGAGTCATCTTTGCAGAGTAAAAACAAATACATCTTCAAAACAAATAGGGAAAAAAGTAAAAATAGGTCACTAAGGACTAGAACGAGCAAAAACACAAAAACAGGAAACAAACAACAAACTATACACTGTACAGAAGACGTTTTCCTGATTTAAACAAAATAATCAAGGAAACAATTCAAGCACCTGCAATCCTAGATATGACCATGCGAAGAGGTTCGATATGTTTTCATCAACTAGAAGCGAGACATCTTTTTCTTCACTTGTTATGTTTTTAAAACACCAATCTTCTCTCGAAGATCCTCCATTGTGTTTGAGTCAAATTCTTTGACATTGTTCAAGACTCAAACACGACCAAATTCCCAAAAAACAATATACTTAGGATCTTTGTTTTCAACACTCTCATACTCCCAAAATCCACAAAGTTCACAAAATTGTTAAGTTCAACATCTACTTGCAAAACTTCATAAGATGCATTGCTTGGGTCTTAAATCGGTAAATCATCTTCTTCTCTCCATACAATTTCACCAAGTTTCCTTCAATGGTGATAATGGCATAAGACATGTCCATTTGCACACTACCACCAACACTTGCTGCCCACTTTCTTGACAACAACATCCCCGAATTGGTAGGGTAATCAACAATGAATACATCAATCTTTATTTTCCTTCCAGGATAAGATTCATGTTGCCCTACTAGATCTTTGACACACCCCACAATTGGCACCTCTCTGAGTCCATGGTAGTGCACTTCCCAGATGATGTTGTTACTTTGATACCTAATTCATTCATGACCTCAAGAGGCATGACATTACATGAAGCTCCAGAATCAAACATACAATTATGTAACAACTTGTCTTTGATAACCAAGGTAGTGAAAAATGGATCCACATTTAGCTGGGATTTAACCAAAGAAGCTCCTAAATAAACCTCTGGTGGTTCCCCTAGCTCTTCCAATACTTGTGGCTTTTCCAACTCTGCAATGGTAAGGGGAACCTCAACCTTGTTTACATCTCTTCCTTGTATGATCTCTCCCCTTTGAATCCCAAATATTCAAAATCCCTCTTCTTGTGCTCAAGGATCCTAAGCAACTCAACAATTGGGACAAGAATTTTGATTTGACTCAAAATTCGAGGCTATGTCATATGGAGAAAATTTGGGTAGAGCAGCACTAGGGGAAAGATTGGAAAATTCATCAGATGGAATGGGATTCTTTTCATTTTGGGCATGGGGAGGAACACAAGTTTTGCTTGGGAAACAAGCTCTCTACCAGATGTATTTTTCTTTGGGGTTTCTTTGGTAAGCATTGAAAATTTTGACTTGGCTTGTGGCCCCTTGCAACTTTACTTACAGTATTATGCTCCTTTCCTTGGGCAACTACATCATTCATTAATAGCTTCCTATATTCTTCTCAGGAACTCCTCCATCATAATTTTCAATCATTAATGCCCTCAAGTATTCAAAATCATTAGTAGGAAATTCAAAATCTTGTATAGTATCTCGCTTCTAAAGTATGAGAGCGGGAAGAAGAGGTACCTGATGGATGTAATCCAAAAAGTGGCAGCAGTCTAGCACTTATTGCCTCGGTTGAAGTTTCTTCCCTTTGTGAACTCGCAAGGATCTCCATCATGCAGGCATCATCATAATTATCATCATAATCTGCTTCTTCTTCTTGTTAATCTTCTTCAAAAGGAGAATGGTGCATGGAAAATTTGTGACACCAATCAATGACCTTTGTTTCTTCCACAATAGTAACTCGAGAGCAAGTATCGTGTACCATTCTATTTTTGCTGCCTTGGGACTGCCTATTTAAAAATCCAACAGGTCCCTTGCCTCTATCATATGTTCTTTGGTGATTTGTGAATCTGTCTTGGCCTTCTTGCTTGTGTTGACCTTGTGAGCTCTACCCAATTCACTTCTCACTGGCTAGCTTGTAGGAAATTTCTTAGACAACCCCTACCAAAGTCTTCACCACTTCTTCCAAATCGTAGCCTTGCTTGTTTGGGGCTTTTCGCATTTAACATATTTACACCTTCTCTCTTTGGATGCTTTCCAATTACCTTGATATTATTTTCTATATGCAAATCCATGGTGAAGGCCTTCCTCAAATTACTTGGGGTTTTGTATCTTAAATAATATGCAACCTTTCTATTAAATACATTAGTATATTTGATCAAACATGAATCATCACAAGGACTTATTCTAACAGAAATCTTATCAAGGTGTTATTAAACTTTGTGTTGAAATAATGTATCGACTCATTAGGTTTCTTATTGATATTTTCAATTTTTTCAAAAGAAACCTAGGGTTAATCCTATAACCATACTTGTAGTCCTAATGCATTACTCATCTCGGTCGAGGAATCAATAGAGTTATTTGGCAATGCTTTATACGAGTCCCTAGCATCCTCTTGAAGGTATGGATAAAAATCTTGATATAAACATCCTCATGTTCAATCTCAAAATCCTACATCATATTGATAAAAAGCTTTAGATGCTGATAACCAGTAATAACATTGTTTCCTGGAACTTTGGCATTTTGTTCCTTACATCTTGAGGCACTATATTTGGGTAACTAGCCATTCCCGAGAAAATTTATAGGTCTAAAGGTGTTTACAAAAAAATGGAGGCTTAGGTTAAGCCATATTTATTTTAGGAGGTGATCTGGAGGGGCGACAAACTGATGGGGGGAAGAAGGTTCTTGGAACACAGGAGTATAAATTTCAAAATGGATACCCCCTAAAGGCCAAGCTTCTTGGAAATCTCTATCAACCTTAGAAAACATAGGTGTAGAGTGTGAAGCAAACCTTTAAAAATCAAATGAAGGTCCATCTCCAACTGGAGAGTTCAATTCCAAAAATAGGTTTCCTAATTTATATGCACTTGAGCTGCAATCTTCAATGATAAGTCGTTCACTTTCATCAGTAGAGATACCTCTTCTTGCCTACTGATCTCCAACAGCTCTCCAAGATTTTCTTCCTTCTGATTTTTCTTTTCCTAGCTCTGGAAATAATGTCCTAGCAGGATCCCTACCAAAGAAATATCTTCTTCCCTCCATCTTTGCAAATATTAGTAATAGATCTGACTTTGACAGAGTTTTAAGACACTTGTACTTTTCAAGAATTAGATCAATAGTGAGTCACCACTAAGGAATTTCACCTTAGTTATGTAGATGCACTAAATATGATCTATCAAAGGTCTGTCAATGTAAGAAAATGGAAATGGAAAGTTTCTGACCTTTCTTCACCCAGATTTATCAAATGAAAGCTAGTGCACTAGGTGTGGGAACTGAAAGAATTACACACAGCACTTGGAGCATACAAGAAGTGTTTTACCAGGTTCTTGATTTTGAACTGAGAGTCCTAGCAATGGCGCCACTAATGTTGGTGTTGTTGACGGGTCAAATAGATATGGATTCAAATATGTATGCATGTGGATTAAATTGAATTAAGTTCTTGGCAACGTAAATCAGATCCCCGGCAATGGCACCACTAATGTTGGTACCCAAAATTGTTCTCCTTTTCAAGCCAAGAAGAAAACTGATTCAACATGGAGCTTAGAGGTAGTCAGATCATAAATATATGTCATCTTATAGGCGGGGAGGAGGTATGACTGTCCCTTTGCTACGTGGATTTTTGGAGATATGGGTAGCACCTTAAAAGGATATGATCTTATCCTAACTATTTTAAGTTGTTCCTTTCAACCAAGGTAAGAGAAGCTATTTTATAACCTTTGTTATTTAGAAGGAGATACAGGTACCCTTCTTTTGCATAAATTTTGTAGAGAAGACCTTGGGGAAAATATGATCAACACACCAGATCTAACTCTCACAAGTTGTCACTTCTAGATCATGGAGATACTTTCACAACAAGGTAAAGGTTATTAAAGACATTTGAGACCCTGATTATTTCTCCATGTTTTGGTAATAGAGATTATGTATTTTTGTACACACATGAGAAACAGGGTACTATGGGTAGGATTGGTTGTTTTTAAATTAATTTTTGTGGGAGGGAGATAGGATGGACTTGACTCACAAGATCCTTGAGAGATTATGAAAATGGAAAGATTCATTCAACAAAATGCCACAAAAAGTTAAATTGTTTCATCAACTAGAATATGTGCTTAAATGGAGGCACATATTAGCACTATTTCACACAACCTATTAGATTCTCTCACGAAGGATCGAGTTAGAGAACCCAATAAAGCACCAAGATTTAAACCAAGTCATGCCCGAGGTACACCCAGAGGCTTACAGAGAATCTCTAACAAAAAAATGAAACAAAAGTGAGTTTAAATCGTTTATGCCACTCCCAAATGAATGCTCTTCTCGAGAAATGAAATTACAAATGCCACTAAACTATCACAAGGATTGAGACTGTGTGATTGGACCCTATTCTAGTATAATTTTGCAATAGAAACAAGAAAAAATACTCGTATGCATTCGAGATGAAATAAATACACTTTACTTTGAAGATTAACATAGAATAATTCAAAGTTTGATCAAATTTATCAGCAAGGGAAAGTTTCAAGAACAATCTCGAAGCTTGTCAATGGTTGTACACTTGTAACCACTTTGACATGATCAAATTTGATACAAAGAGAGATATACAGGCATCTCTGGATGGATTTTCAAAATGGATGGGATCTATCAAGCTTTTACTACTTGAGAGAATCAATGCTAATCTTCCCAAAACTCCCAACCATTTGCATGAAAAATTTGTGCCATTTATAACATTTACAACAGATCCCCTTCTCCCCAAAAGACAAAAATTGTTTAATGCACCAGTGTTTGCCATGATTCTTTCGTGATTCTCATAATCAAATCTGCAAAAAGTCTCTAGGTGCTCAAGGGGGTAGATTTCATCGAATGCCTCCCGCATTCAACTCCTTGCTCTGGTAGATCACTCTTCCTTCAATTTTCCAACCACTTCTGCCCCTAATCTATCAAATTTGGCTCCTTGCATGCTTGGGAGAAGAAAATAGAAAATTTAATCGGGCACAAAAGTCAGACCATTTTAATGGTGAAAGACACCTTCCAGATCTTCCCACCAAACTTCAGATATCAACATTAACTTCCTTCTCTGCTTGGCATGTAGAAAAAAAAAGAAATCATGAAAACTTGCACTTCTAGATGTGTTGTAGAGAAATGGAGGGAAAATCAGATTTTGACTCTTAGCTGTCATTGATCTTTACTTTTAATTTGGCCTGTCCATGTGGATGATTCAAACTTAAAAATAGACTTGGGGCTTCCTCGAGTTTTTACAACTTTTTGAAAATTACATATTTTGCTCAAGATCTCCGCACTTTAAAAATGGGCCCGACTGCAACCAAATTCGACATTTCACTCCCTTTTTGGAAAAGGGAAAATTTTCCAAGTTTTCCCGTAGCTCCACCCTTGAAAAAATGGGCCTGACACGTGTCTAAATATGATTGTAGCAGAACAATGCTTCCCCTTTTACTTTTGGCCCCTTTTTCCGAAAAGGAAATTTTTCAAAATTTCCCCCGATAGTCTGCACCTCTGCCGTTGATTGGTGCAAGCTTTGGCTTTACCTTTATTGGGCCTATGGGCCATTTTGAAATTTTAATCCTTTTGATGTTAAGAGGCAAAAATTCAAATTTTCCTCCAATTGTATGCTTCCCTGTCTCTTTGACTTTTCAAACTGCCACGTGTCACCATGGTGCAGCTTGAGGTGATCCCAAATATTTAATACCTTGAATGATTGCGGGCTCGCCACATGTCTTGTTGCGCCAAACTTCTTCCAACCCATAAAAATTTGTCTAATTCTAGGCCAAGCGCGAAGCCTCCATGTGTCCTCCTACGGGGTCAAAGCGAGACCTTTTCCCCCTTTTCAATTTTCTCCAATCAGATCCTCGAACAGGCCGAGGTGTGGGTTCAAACTTTTTGCTAAAGTAGCCAAAAAGGAAAAAGTTCAAAAATAGACCCACCACGCCCCATCCAATCGGAGAAGCCACGTAAGCACTAAAAAAACCATTGAGAAATGAGTGCGGACACAGACCAAATTTTCCTTTTTCCAAAAAGAAAAAAAAAGAAATAAGGTAAAGCATTCATCCGCCATCCCTTGACCAACCAAAAGAATCCACGTACCTATCGATGCAAGGATGTAAATTTGACTAGTAGAAAATGACCGTCAAATCGTAACATACGAAAAAATGATCATTCAAGCTAGAAAATGAAAACTTATTTAAGGACATAAAGCTTAGAAATGTTACAGGCTCAAATACATTCTTCGAGGATACATCCACTCATTTTCTTCAAATACATAAGGCGTAAATAGTAAAGAAGACAAATCCGACTATGGAGAATAGATAGAATGGGAAAACGTGAGTTTTTGAAGGAACAAAGAATGGGGACATAAAATAAAGATCCTTAAGAGATTTACAACCCAGCAACCAATTGAAAATGGTCACAAGGGTCAAGTAGGAATAACACATGGAAGGAGAGAATGACAGAGGTCATAAATTGATAAGTTTTCAAAGGCACAAATGGGCGAGACTATTTTGAGAACCAACAAGTTCTATCGAGAGAAGAAAGAGAGAGAAGCGATAAAATCAGGTTGAAGCTCAACAATTTTTGTTAATGCTTCTGATGAAATCTACACCCCAGATCTATCTTTACTACATAAATCCTTTGTTCAAGTGCCTTTAAGGAAGAGGAAACGGTGAAATGATTAAATCGATTTGGTTCTTGAGGAAATAATATCCTACATTGAAAGCCTGAAGATTTTTCCTCCATTTTCCTTCACCTAACCTCCTCAAAATTAAATTTTCAGGCCTCCATGGCATGAGTGAGGGAAATATCTTTCCAACGGTGTTAGATTTGTAATATTTCAAGCCCTGAGTAGAAATAAATTCTCCTTAGAATTTTGTTTCAGGTCCATATAGATGGGCAGGAAAACAATTTGAAAAATGGGTCCCCCTTTTGATATGGGACACGCGGCATCAGATTAGAGAAAAATCGGGCTTAGGGATCCGCAATTTATCTTTTTGCCCTATTGTGCAAAAAACACAAAACTCAAAAAAATCCCGCAGCCCCGATGCTCCGCCAGACACATGGCACTGTTAGTTGGTTGGGGAATGTTCTTCCATCTTTGTCTTTTTTCCTTTTGAACGGAAGGAAATTTTTCACTTTTTCCTCTGACTCCCTACTTTGGCTTTGACTTGGATTCACACACTGACCTTTTTCTTAGTTGGCGTTGCGGGCCATTTTGTAACGTTTACCCCTTTTGATACAACAAGGGGCAAAGAACCAAATTTTTCCTTGGTGGCCCACTTTTCCCTCTGACACATGGCAGTCTAGCACTCGTTTGGAAACCTTTTCTTTATTCAATCTTTGAATCAGTGCCATTAAGACACTTGGTAGCCTCCGCTAGCCTATTTGTGCATTGACTATTCAACTAACTCGGCCCCTATTGGAATAACATGTGGAGGCACTGCGCTTGCTTGAAAACCTGCTTAATGTTTACCTTTGGAGGAGCATCAAGTTGACACTTATCAGCCTCCATAGGTTTTTGGACCTTTCAATAGTCCCTCTTATCCTTTTGGGCTCTAGGCTACATGGTGAGCTCATGCTCATTTGGGTCTATGCCTTGAGACCAACTCTTGGAGATGCACCATTAAGACACTTGGCATTCTCCGCTTACACTTTTATACTTAGCCAATTTTGAGGCCCACCTTGTCCACCTTTTGACTCTGTTTTGACCATTTGCTACGTGGAGGGCTGGTGCAAGTTTGAGTCTCCGCCTGGATTTCCCTCTCGGTTTTGCGCCAAGCTAACACCTGGCACTTCCTTTTAGTTGAAGACTTTTCAACTCCTGGAATTTCTTGGGGTTTTGGACGTGTGGAATCCTGGCACAAGTTTGGGCTCCCCTTCTTAGATTCACCTTTGGAGAAGCGTCATTAAGATGAGTGGCTCCTTATATTCCCTCCTCCATACTTAGTTATTTTTGGACCTTTCCTAAACTATTTTCAAGCCCGAACACTTTTAATCCTCCCCGTTTTCCCCTTCTTGCTCTTGTCCTCTCTCTTTGCACCACCCCTTCTTCTCTAACCTGTAATTCCATTCTTTGAGTCTACGTATAACTTCCCGAATTAATTTTAGACACGAAATGGCTTGACAAATTCATTCGTTCTTGTCTGAGCTCGTTTAATTTTCCTTAACCCTACCACTTCATCATCGAGCCCCTCTGTGAATTTTTCACAAGATCTAAATGAGATTTATCGGTTCTTTTTATGCAAGGTCATCGATGATCCAATATTTTTACAGTATGCGAAATATGGATAACATGAACATTTAAAAGCTTAATTTCTTACACACTTTCATTTAATCATAAGGAATTTTATAATAATTACTTGTAATTTCTCATTTGAAACTAAGAATGAAAGAATAATCATCTATAATAGATGTTCTTCCTTTTGATAATAACAAAAATTATTGGTTTATGTTTTAGCATGCAATTTCTAATGTGTGATGTCAATTTTGTCTCCATCAAGGCCCCGCAGTAGTCTTTCATTAATGATTCATGCTCTTGGTGAAGATGAGAACTGGAATGGCATAATATGTGATGAATTTCATTTTAAAATTGTACTCGTGCTATTTATATCTTGTATGTTTGCCCAATCATGCATTAAAACTAAGTGATAATAATTTTTTTACCCGCTTCATTGATGAAAAAAATGGGTAACATTTTTGGTGAATTTGCTAAATTGATTACGTGCAAATCACAAAGAAACCCTTGATTTTATTTTTTTGAGACATGAAAACAATAAGAAACCTTAAATAATTTTTTACCAATCATTCCCAAGGCCAAGAATATTTAATTAAGACTGAAAATCCTCGACCAAAACTTAAAAAATAACTACAAAATGTGCAAAATTATACTTGACGAAATATAATCTCCTATAAAGCTAGCCAACTAAGATGGCAGTACTTATTGATAATTTTTTTAGAAATATTTGTAGAACACACTTTGAGTAAGAAATTGAAACTATCTACAATGTCAAGTTATATTTTTGGAAAAAACTACTTTAGATAAATCCCATTGACTAGAATCGGAAGCTCTTATCCATCCTTTTTGTAATTTGAAAAGTATTATGAGATTTGCATCTAATAATAATTTAAGTTCCACTCTAGAAAGAATCAAACTTTGTGTGAGCACATTGTTTTATTCTATCCTCATACCATTTCAACACTAAATATCCTTCTCTGAAAATACTTGCTATAAATTTCTTCTCAAAATTCCTTTTGATCTGTGTTTGATTCAACTCCATTGAATTCATTTCTTGATTTCTAATCTCTTCAAGTTCCATGAGATAATTATACCTCACCTCCATTAGTTCATTTTCCATCAATTCTACTTGGTGCATTAATTCCAAGGATGGACGCTCAAGTGACATAAAAGCTTGACTTCAATACCATAAATATGCTTGAATAGTGAGTTAGAAAAAGACCTCTTTTGAGTGATCCTATAAGCCCATGGGGATAATTTAAATTTTGTGTGCCAACTTCTTTGTTTCTTGTAAGTATCCTCAAAATATTCATGTTAGTTGATTCAACAAGGAAATTTCCTGATGGATAATAACTAGAATAATTGCTTTGAGGAAGATACCATTTCCAACTTCCTATTCAAAATATTTTTGCCAAAAAATCTTTAGCATTATCTAAAATGATGATTAAAGGAACAAAAAATCCTGTTATCAAACCTTCACAAAAGTCAAAAATACTTGTTTCATTTGTTTCTTTCAAAGCCACCACTTCATTCCACTATCTCAAGTAATAAATTGACGTTAAAATCCTTCTATTCCCCAAGCTTGAAGGTTGATTAATAAGGCCTATGAAGTCCAAACCCGATTGGAGAAAGGTTTGGTCCACTGAAATTGGTTGCAGCGAAAAAGAAACAATCCTCTCTTTACCTATGAAAAATGAAGTTCTTTTACACTTTCTTACCCAATAATGGCAGTCTTTGAAAAGAATTGGCCAATAGGATCCTTCTTTCATGATATTAACTGCTATTTTTTTGTTGAATAATTCCTCCACTTGTCCATCATGAAACTATTCAAGTATCCTTTCAACTTGACTTGGTTCAATACATCTCAACAATACACCATTGATGTCTTTTTGAATAAAACACCATTAACCAAAAAGAAAGGAATTGATTGCAATATGAAATATATTATTTTTGAGTTGTTTAAGTTTGGTGGATACATACCATGTTGAAGGTACATTATCATGTCTGAAAGCCAACTTGAAGGATGTTGATTTTCTACTTCTTGAAGCTCATTTTGCAGAAATTGACAACTACTTTTTTCTTTTGTAAGTCTTTGGCCAAGTGTTCACACAAACCCTTTCCTCTAATCAAATTTTTAACCTTGGTGTTGATGTCATATTCCAAAACTTTTTTATCCAACCTCCTCTTTTTCACTTATGCCCTTGTTAAATAAAAACTATTTAATGCTTGGGTGAGCAACCATTAATTAAATAATGTTGTTTGAGATTAAATGCCTAAAATTCTTGAGGGATATAAAAATTGAAAGAACATGATTCTAAAAAAATGAATACCTTGTTTCATATTCTAGCAAGATTTTGCCTTAAAAGGATATTGGTTTCTCCAAACCACCTTTATTTTACTTGAGTTAGCATTCCTCATATTGTATCGACATTAGTATAAGCATACAACATGAAATTTTTTTCAAAATCAGTACTTATGAGTGTAGGAGATGAAGAATTATCTTGTTAGATGGCTTGAAAATTGTTAACCACTTCCTTTATCAATGTAAATTTCTCATTTTCTTCAAGATGTTGGTTAGTGGCCTTGATGAAATTTATTTTTCAAAAATCTTTGCAATGCTTTCTTATGTTTTTCCAAATACAATGCAATAATAAAACTTATTCTTTCTAGATAAATTCTCATACAGTGTTTTGAAAGCACATGACCAAATAACTTATGCTCATGAACAAAAAAGACACACTTTTTGGGATTGAGTTAAACTCCATATTCTCTACATCTTTCAAACAATTTTTCAAGTTGAGATAATTCATCACTTACAAGATTTGCAAAAACTATTATATCATACAAATAAACAAGAATAAACTAGTTAATAATACCTTAGAATGCCATGTCCATAGCTCTCTAAAATATTGCACTCGTGTTGGACAATCTAAATGACATTTTTCTATATGCATAGGTGCCCCACTTTGTTGTAAATGTTGTTTTGAATTGGTCTTCTTCTTTGATAGTAATTTGATTGTAACCACTATATCTGTTTAGAAAATAATAACATTATGAACCAAAAACCATCTGAAGTATTTTTTCAATGGATTGAAAATGATAGTGATCTTTTAGTGAAGCTTTGTTTAATTCACAAAATTCAACACATAATCTAATTTCACCATTATTTTTCCTTACCAATACAAGGTTAGCTACCCAAGTAGAACGTTTCATGCGAACCATAATGTATGACTCAATCAATTTTTCAATCTCTTTCCTCATCAATGCTTCCAATTTGGGGTTGATTGGAATTTTTTAATCTTTCCAGCTTTTGCATCAGCTTCTAATATAATTGTGTCTTTGAGCTAAACAGGATCAAACCCACTTAAATTAATTTAATTCCATGTAAAAACATCAACATAGTCTCTACATAATGAATGCATCATTTTTACATATCTTGTCAATATTTTGGTTCTTGTCATCAAGAATGGTTAAAATCTCATGGTGATCTTGAGTTGTAATAAGAAAAAATCTATCTTGTTTCAATTCATCATTTTATCCCAAAATGATTTCCAAACTTACAAGGCCTTTCTAAATCTTATTTGTCTTAAGTTGCACAATTTTATTCTCATACCTATGTTGAATTTTTCCTTGATTTTGTGAAGAAAATCATGCCTCTTCTTGCAAAAATATCACTATATGAGCATCATCATCAAAACCTTACAAATGTGATTTGTTATTCGGAAAGGATGGCCTTATTTTTGATATCTACATGTATGCCAAAATAAGATCCAATGGTTGCAAGTCTATCACCATGCTTATTTCTATCTCTAGGAACAGTTTGAATGTTGAAAGCAAGGAAATATTCAAGCATGTCCCAAACTCTATGTCTGTAAGTCCTCATTAATGGATTTTTGTAAGAATTAGAACCTCTTATGTGATGTATAGCTAGCTTACCATCACCATAGATCTTTAAATTTATGATTTCCTTATTTCTTGGCCACTCTAGGCCATGCATAAGTTCCTCATATTCTTATACATTCTTAGAAAAACTAACCTAAACATGAAAAATTAAACAATACCTCAAATTTATGGGTGAAAGTAGCTTTAAACCACTTGCTGAACCATGCTGATTTTTATAGCCATCAAAAAAAAAATTCCAAATACCAACCTCTGGCTGATTTTATTTTTCCATGGATGTAATTTTGGTATTTTATTCATGAATGCAATTAATGATAAGGCATTTTTATTCAATAAATCTATAAGGATCATGCTCATAAACTTCCTTAGTGCTTTCATCCTTAAAAAGTTAGGAAAACCCTCTAATGCGTGAATAATTTCATATTCAATCTCACGTATTTTCTCATCATTGATAACATAATTTGCATTTATAGTGCTAGTTGTATGAGGCTTAATATGAAAATTTGACAAAGGTTCAGAATTGATTTTCACTTTAGTTACATACTTGGCTCTAAAAATAAGATAAGACTAATCAATTAAAAGCTAACCTAAAATTTTAGATGTTAAAGCTCTTGAAAGGAACATAACAAAGTAAGGTGGAAAATCCACCACCATTACATCCTAAAAATGGTTACACATGGACAAGCATGTAATATGACTTTCAAATTCTTGATTATGCCTATTGTCTTAGTTGGTGAAACATCCATCTACAAAACACCTTTGACACTTGGTTCATACTTCATTCCCAACTTATCTACAACCATTTTTGGCATAATTGTGCTACTTGCTCCACTATCCACCATGCAATTATGTACCAATGAGTCACCAATAATTAATGAAAGGTAGAAAGGATGTGGTTTTACATGTTTTACCTCACTAATAATAGTTTTTACCTCTTTGGATGCTTTCTATTTTGAATTTTTAACTTGTTGGTCTATATTTTCATGGCCATGTTGGATGTACTTTTGTACCATTGGCTTGTTTTTATGATATTTTCAGACCTAAAAGCTCATTAAAAGAAAATACCTTTTTCCTTGAATAGATAGTGTCCCACATGGTCATACTAATGAGTTCTTTCTTCATATGATTGATAGTATTAAAAGTGGAAACTCTTACCTTAAACCGAGCTTTTGGAACAATAACTGTTTGTTGTATTTGGGGTGAAAAGGAACTCCTACCAGCATTAGTATTATGATATTATTGAACTAGAACAATAACTTGATCAATTTTACTCTCATCCGTAGCTCTCTTTATTTATAGCTTTATAAAACTCATTCCTTCACTTAGCTCTAATTTCTTTATTTAGAGCTACATGATCACTATCTTCATTTAATTTATCATGATTACATCTAGATTCCTCTACATAAAATTTGGATCACCTTGTGATGTAAGATAATAAATCTATTGAACTTCATAATATGATTCATATTAAGTCATATGTGGTATAGGAAAACCCTGTGACACAATTTTGAATGCTGCGATTTGGCTCACTAGGTTGTAAATTAGGATCTAACATAATGTTGTGTTCTGCTACACTAAAACGAATGCTCTACAAGTTGAGGTCACATTTTGATCAAACAAACAAATAATTTTTTTTGTTGTTGTAATAGCTGCTTGAGCTCGATATGGATGCCTATAACCTTGAGGAAGAGGTTTGAATATGTTATAAGGATGAAAAGGTGGTTGATATGGTCCATTTTCCTAATTTTTTTGTATTTCAAGTTGTACTATCTTGTTTGTAAATGGTTTGAATAACCCATTTTAAGTCATCTATGTCATGGGATGAACTATAAGAGCTAGTGGTAATATTACAATTGATGGAATAAGAACTAACTCTAGAAATATGGGTATAGAAGGTCTAAGGGAAAATTTTCTATCTTGGATAAGGTTGTTTTCTTCTTTTATTGTTATGTCAAAAGTAGCAAGAAGTGTAGTACCACCCATTGATTGAATCATAACAAAAATATCACTATTTAATGCATGCAAGTAATACAAAAATGCATGTTTAGCTAAAGGCTTAACTACTTGTGGTATCCTTTCCCAAGTTCTTGTAAATCTCAAGTTGAAATTTGTCATGAATTCTTGAGGTTCTCTCTTAATGGTTATAAGTTGTTCAATGAGGGATAAGTGGTTTGATTTTTCCAGAAATTTTTACAAAGGGCTTCACCCAACTAATCCTAAGCAGTAATAGATCCTTTTGGAAAAATTCTATACCATTGGAGGGATTTTCCTTTAAAACATGTAGCAAATAACCTTAAGGAAACATTCTCATGAGCTACATTATGACAGAACATATGGTATAAAGATCTTTTATGTGTTTAATAGGTGTGTTTTGGTCATCATCGCTTAAATAAGGAAGAATTTTCAAAGAAATGAATTGTATGCCATTAAAAGCTGCAAATTGTAAAGGACTCCATGCATGAAAGTAATAAAATACTAATTTATAGCCATCAAAAAGATGGGAATTTTAATAACAAAGTTCTTAGTTGGAGGAATGGAATTATTAGGATAGTTACAATGTATAGTATTCCCAATATTTTTTCTTATAACAAAATTAATAGGTAAATGAATAATATTAGAAGGAATACCTCTTAAGGATAACCCTGTGTTCACTTTAGGTATAGAGCATGATGAAATTTGTAACTAATTTCTCCTAGTAGGACCCAATATTCATTTTAATAATATTGATCTATCAAAATATTCATCAAAAATTTTCTCTATAATAAGGACTAGTTACTGGCTTAGTGTTTCTTAGGCTGATTACAAATATTAAATATGAGTTTATGTCTTTTGGAGTGCTGATAACTATTGCAAAATAATACTAGGTTGCTTATTAGGAGCAACTAAAATTTTAGGAAACCCCATTAGAGAACACTATCTTCATCTCGCATTCTTATAGTAACATCAATATTTGGTTTTTGTCCCACCGGGTGTGCCAAATACTATTATCACTGCAAAGTTCACTATGGAGGAAGAAGTGCAAACAAATCTTCACTTTGGTTGATACAATTGAACTCCTCTAAGTTATGGGTGACTCGGGTTGATGAGAATCTCAAGAGCGGGCTGCTACCAAGGATTAATCACCTAAACTAGTTCTCTGGTGGGGTTGAGGGAGAGAAACAAACAAATAATTAATGGAAAACATCTAATCTAGGTGATAAACCAATGTTTTGGGGACTCTATAATGTACCAAAACACAATGGATTGATTGTTAAATAACGAGGAAAATCACTTCATATGTTATTTGATGGGCTTTCACACTTCAAAATGGCATTAACATACACTTAAAGTAGTATGCAAAGCTTACAAAACTACTTAATGGATGTTTTTGAAAATTATGAGCATGCAAAGGAAAATATCATTGACTAAAATGTATCATAAATTTTCTGTAACACACTTCAAAAAGTTGCAAATGGAGGAAAATCAATCAGATTGCTTCAACTAGGTGGTTTAGTAAAATCTCTGCATAGAATAAGTATGATAAAAAAATAGTCTCTCCCTCTTGCTTGCAAAAAAGGGTGCATATAAAAAAACAAGAGGAGTTAATTCCACTTCATCTTCAAAATAACATTACTAACTCGCTTTTAGACTCGATTTTCTAAAAATAGCTAGTTGGAGACAAATCCAATGCTAGGAAAAATATACATCCGTGCACAATTCATCCTCATTTTATAATTAAATACAAATTTTAATAATACCAAAGAAATTAAAATATGCAAGAGGTGTAAGGGTTTATCATGGTCTATTTTTCAGCTTGGTCAACATCCTGTTTGATTTGGTTAATTCTTTTTTGTTAAATTTAAGGTAAGTGTATGGTAATTTTTTGAATTTTAATGTAAAAATGGATTATTTTTGTTTTCCCATGCATATACAAGGTATTTTTATGGTTTTTTTCTTTAAAAATTATAAATTTCTAACCCCCCTCATGTAAAATAACTAGAAGGATTTGAATAATTGAAACAAACCCACCATGGAACATTGGTCAATTTGCATTTTTATTAAAAGGTGGGGAATTTTTTAACCAAAGTATTAACAAACCATAGTTTAAGTTAACTCGTATAACCCAACTAATTAGGTTTGAAACTATAATAGATTTCAATTTTACATGTGTAACTTGGTCTTGAAGTCTATTCCTAGGTAGACTCTAAAAACTTTTTGTAGGTTGCGATTTATATCTTCTAGCTCTATTTTTCATTCATTTTTGGCTCTATATTTTGATATTTGGATCAAAATTTATGTTTCTATAGATTCAAGGGTAAAATCCAACATTTTTTTCTATCTTGGTTTCCATCCTCAAGATCTTTTTTTTTTTTTGTGTGTCGGAGAGCTTTGTACTCTACATGTTTCTAGGATGGTTGGTTGTTGTGTTGAATACATACTGCTGGCTATTCTAGATCTATGATTTTATTGCAATATATTTTCTATGGAAAATTGGTAACTTTGGTTTCAGATCTTTCATTTTATTTCTCTTTTGCTCAACTAGAAATGGGAGGTATGTGTGGCTACTCTTTGTGATTCAAGTTAGATCTACATTGGGTTGTATTTGAGAGGCAAGTTCACCTCTAGTTTTTCTGCATTTGTCAATATTGGGTGTGTTATTACTTGGTTTCCTTTACTTGGGTGGGACTTTCATGAGACAATGTCGAGCCACTTTATTTTATTTTTGAGCTCTATTCAGTTTTGTATTGTTCATTGACGACTCGATGTATTGGTAAGTCCACTTGGTCAGTAAATTCATAGGCCTCATGACCGTCAATATGGGACACTTTGTATTGTGGTCAACATGGGTATTGTGTTATTTGCCATGCTCAAATGTGATTTGACCATTTTTCATTGTGGTCACCATGGTTTTGTTGACTCGAGTTTCGTTTATAACAAGCTCGTCACTACCATGTCTTTGCTTTGCGGTTTCACTCAAGCTAATGGTTTTTAACTCTTTCCTATAACTCAACCCTTCACTTCTACTTGAGTTGTGAATATAATTCAGATCATTTTTGCTAATGTACATTGAGGTGTCAATTTGGATATGGTTTAGGTATGGATTTCTTACAGTGTAAATATCTAGCTCAAGATTCTCTTTGCTCATTTCTCGGTGGCGAGATATTCTTTTTATGAATCAACCCTATATGTTAGCTCATCGTGGGGTGTTTCCTAAACTTAACCAATATCTATTTTCTGGGCTCACCTTATATAGATATTGTAATGCCCGCAAATATGACGTTGTAGGAACATGTTAAAACCTAACACTTATCCGAAAATTGTGACTAATTTTTTTGTTATAGTTAAAAGGTTATAGGGGTGTTAACCCCTAGGGTACATTAAATTAATTTACACCAATAATCTCAACTTTACAATTGATAGACCAGGTCTAGTTAAATGATTAAATATTAAATTTACTTTATCTCTAAGGTCGATTAATTAAAAGTCATTTAGTAAGGTGCCCTAATTTAATTTACTTGGTTAAGTGTTTTCTCCTCTTTAGTTAATGTTCAATCCTAAAATGGTTAACCTCATGCTTAATTATTTTAATTTCATTATCCTAATAACTTAAAATCCTATTTATTAAATTCATAAAACATACCAAGAACTAAAAGAAAATTTTCACTCCAAGCTAAATAAATGGCCCCATTCACCCATCTACACATACCTTTAAGGATTTATTTAATAACATTTAACAATACATTCTTACTAAACAAAATTACAGTTGATCCTCCAACCTTAGATCAATTCAATTATGCCCACTAGATCTTAGGGTTCCAAAGTAGCCCTAAAATGCCTTATGTATTCTTATTAAAACCTTTCCTCTATTTTATTCTCCTCATTTTGTTTATCTTGTCTTGTTTTATTGCGGGTTGGGGAGAAGGAAGCCACGGGAGAAACAAAGGAAGAAATATGGAGGATTCTACAAAGAAAATCAAGCTTGGATTAGTTTAGATTGTAGGTTTATTATTGTAATGTCTTTCATTCAAGGATTAAATGGATTTCCTTTTCAAATCTGATTATAATTACCAACAATTTGTATTTGGATTTTTCCATTTGGGGAAAACCCTACTCCTATTTATAAATACAAGTTTGAGTATTTTAAATTTACCATTTGTAGATTATTTTACTTTAAACAATATGATTTAACCATTATTTTTTTATTGGGGGTGTCCTTAGAAAATTTAAAGGCTTAAAATTTAGTTATAACAAGTAAAAATACACATGTGCGGATGCATGAATTTCTGCCACCCGGAGCGGTCGGTGCTCTGGGACTGCCACCCCCCAGGGTGATGATTCATAAACCACCGTCTTGCCAAAGCGGCGGTTCCGAGACCACCGCCTTTCTGAGTGGCGATTGCGGGACCACCACTGCTCACAAGGTGGCGGTCCGGGTTCTTAGAAACATAACCTTAAAATCCATGATTTCTCAAAAATCAAAAGTTACTAAAATGTTTAAAAATACATTCTGAACTTGATTTTATATGCCTAAAGTTTCCAGTTGTAATATTTAGTTCCATCTATTCATTTCATAGTTAAAATTACTCATTTTAAAGCATTTTCTATTTTAATAGTAACAACAACATCTACAAGATCATTCACCTTTTTGTTCAACAAATTTTCTTTCAATTCCAAGAGTAAAAAGGATCTAAATCTACTTCTAATATTGTGTTTGTTTTCCTTACTATAAGATTCAACATTCAATATAATAATATACTTCAATTTTTTTGCCTCTATCCATTTTCACTACAACTTATATGTTCAAAATAACTATAACAACTTTTCTCTACATTCAAGTTTACTATGTATACATTTTTAACATCTTACAACTTCTATATTTCTTCTTTCTCATTTACAATAATACAATTTCACAATGAAAGTAAAATTTATTTTCCCATTGAGCATAGCTCATTTCTTTTAAAACAAAGAACTTCTTTTCACAATACAAACTAAAACTTCAAATAAAGATAATAAACTTTATTTTCTATTTCACAAGACTAGCTTTACAACACAAATATTTATTTCTTTTTTCAATATACAATACAACTTTCATATCCAATAATTGAATGCAACTTTTCTTCACAATATTATTACAATGTCTTCCACTTAAAGTGGGAAATAATACAAGAATGTAAGCTAAAATAAATACAATGTTACAAGTTCCTCCACCCTAAGTGTGAACAACAAAAGGCTTCTCACAAGAAGGGATTTCTTAAGGACTCCAAAAAAATCTCCAAGCTTCACATCACAAAAAGAGAGCTCCTTCATGATTTTCTTGATCCAAAACAAAAATGGGGGAGAGGCAACACTCTCCACCCAACCAAAATATTCAATGAGGAGGAGTAACCAACCTCCTCATTGGCCCCAAGCCCCAATCACATTGCAATGAAAAGTGGATCCAACACATGGCAACAAACAAGCTTCCACAACACAAAACCAAGTATTTCACAACCATTCCAAAACACAACCAACTCAAAATACAAACACAAGAAGGAAAAACAAAAAAATATACAAGGCTTCTAAATGAAAACCCAAAGGAGTAAGAACCTATGGGGAGGTCACTTATGCCTCCCAATGGGACATGGGTGCCCATCTTAAAACCTTCAATACATATCTCAAAACCCATACACACTCTTATGCCTCCCTCAAGTGCCTCTTATGCCTCCCACATACTCTTATGCCTCCCTCATTCTCTTATTCCTCCCTCATAAAAGAAACAAGTAAGAAATGCAAGCATTCCTTTTCCAAGGTGGGGCACCCAACCAAAACTCCCTCCAAAAAATGAACTAAACTCTTATTCCTCCCTATAGGAAATCTCCCCATAGTCCCCTCCTACACCACACTTAGGAAATATACCCAAGCACCCAACAAGCATTCCAAAACAATCAAAACAAGTACATATACACAAAATAAAAGAAGAACATTAAGCAAGAGTAAAGCTCCTACCTTTCCATGGTAGAGCTTGTTCCAAGAGTCAATATCCGACATTCTTCCAACCCAATAAATCACCAACAAGCTTCAACAATGACCACAAGCACTCTAAAATCCTCTAACTCCAAAACTACAACAACACAAAATAAATTGAATAAATAGAAAAGGGAGAGAGGAGGGTGAGCTGGATCTACGTAGGATGCCACATCACTCATCCTAAACTCCACCTCACAAGTCAAACCTCAACCCCAATGCACCATAAATTGGTGGGTGAGAGGAATGAAAAGTTACTTACACACACAATCTAAGCCCACAACCCATAAGGAAAAATTCAATTGCAAGAAATAAAGTATAATAAAAATTTTACCTTTTATCTTCCCAAAACACATAATGGGGTCTATTTTTGGACCCCAACCCACTGGTAGGGTTAGTATATCAATTTAAGAGGTGCGGGAAAAGTTTGACTTGTCCAACAAGCCTCCAAAATTGGCCTCTAAGGCCTAATTCGAATTTCCATGAAGGGGTAGAGTGTACAACACTTAAGATCACAAGCACTCAACTTACAATACATAATCCAAGTGCCATCCAATCCAATAAATGCATTCCTTTTGATTCATTCAAAAATAATTTAGTGAAAGGTTAATTTACTAATCTAAAAACCAATAAAGTAATTAATTTAAAGGAGATTACATCACTATAAATGAAAAACTAGAATCAAATAAAAGAAGCTAAATAAAATACAACACATAACCTCATGGTCACAATTAGAGGTGATCCCCCAAGGAACCCCTAACAAAAATTCGAACAACATGCACAAAAATACATTGTATCATGGTGACCCTTGTTGAATTCACCTAGCATTCCAATGTGGTTGGTCTCTCATCCCCGTTGTTTGTTGTGAATATATTTACCTGTAAAACACATAATACCTCCTTCGGCCTTGTGGTTGCATCAAAACATCCAAGATAAAATATGTAATATAAATCCACAATCATCTATATATGCATCAAATCATCATCTAGGAAATTATGATATCATTTACAATTTCTAACAACATCTCAATTCTACATTTCATCAGTATCAATAGGATCACAAAATTAGTTCAATTATCAAGGTCTACTCAATGTGATGAAAATATCACATGTCATAAATATATATAACCATGTCAACAACATATCATCATCAATATAAAAATGTCTCTAAAAGTCCACACACATCATACTAAGAATCGAAAACCAACAATAGTCTCAATTATCTCTAACATCTACATCATGCTAAGTTAGAATAATACAAATGTCCATAAGTAGAGTCAATAGTATCGAAATCAATAGTAAATAGGTGTCGAAGGGAAGTGGAGACTACGGATATCTCCCATTCTTATGTTAACCAAACTCACTATATGTTTAACTCGAGTTAGGAGCTTGGTGGTTTTGTAGGTGAGTCGGGTTTTTATATTTTCTCCCAGATTTGTTTTGTAAAGGTTTTTCCATTTCTCCTTAGTTCTAGCTCGATCATGGGTTCCAATTCTTGTTTTACACATCTTGGGATGGAGACTTGGTAGCTCACCTCAGTGTTTATTGACCTTAATCCTCAACAATAGTGTGAGGGTTAAGAATTTTCCCTCTTATTAAGGATGTAAGAGGGAAACTTAAAATATATTAAATCGGTGAATAGAAAGAATGTAAAATCACATATTAATATTTTCTTCTATCATTAGTCTTTATTCATATACAAAAATATATTATATTAGTCTCATACACACATACGATTTCTCTCTATTCTTCATATTTTATACATTTCTCATCTCATGGCGCACATATCTTATCTCTTGTGGTACACTATATCCTTTTGATTAAAATAAAAATAAATATATTTCTTATACAATAGAATAAAATACAGTTTTTTTTGTGACTCTTTCATCTTACGCCTTACACTATTTGTGTCTTTTATTGGCGGATATAAGTAGGCTTCAGATTTTCTCTCCTATGTTTGATGTCTTCTTCTCATCTACTGTAGGTATCATTGATATTTGATGATATTCAACCTTTATCCATGGGTTTTCCTTGACTTTGCAAATTGTTCCAAAATTGATGAAGAAACCTATTAACACAATCCCCATAATTTAAACATTATTTCGTCCTCGAGAAAACAAAATGATCAATAACTTTTTTCTTTTATTCAAAAATTTTAGAGTATAAATTATCCTCTTTCTCTCGTACCTAATTTTTTGGAAATCATAGGTATCAACTACAAGAAACTTAGACCTATGACATAAGGAAGTGTTCCTTGCTAAACTGGATTTATGAGACACAATGGTTTCTATGAAAATCTTGTTCATCCATGATATTTTCTTAGGGTATTTTCGGAATGTAGTTTTTGACTTGGGTAGTGATTGATGATTGAAAAACAGGGACGGAAGCCTGATCAATTTATTAATCTCAATCAATCAACCATTACAGAGAATGGGCTATAATATTTATAGATATTGTACAACCAAATACACATGGGAGAATAAGTTGCACAGGTGCAACCAAATGCCAAAATGAACAAGATTCCAATAACATCCGGAAGCAACAATTAGATAAAAACAAATATATTGTTTAAAACAATATAACAGTATGTATAAAAGACAAATATGGTTGAATAACCATATAACAAAATAACTATTATTATTTAATTAATAAAATTAATTAAATAACTAAACTATGCATAATTAATATTCGGGATAATAATATTTTATCCTAACATTCCCCCTTAATTGTGCATTTTCTGAAGAGATGAGGAGAGAAATGCTCTGAACAACTCGAACTTGTCACATGCAAGTGAATTTGTGAAATTATCTGCTCGTTGTTCATTGCAGTTGGAAAAAATTGAAGCTGGATGTTGTGCTTCAACACATGTTCGCATATGAAATGAACTTGAACCTCAATGTGTTTTGTTCTCTCGTGAAAAACTGGATTGCAAATAAGTTTGAGAACACCTTCATTGTCTACATACATGGTAGTAGGTTTGTCCTGTGGTATTCCAAGTGCTTCTAGTATGCGACGTATCCAAATCGCTTCACAGATAACTTCTCCTGCAAAACGATACTCGGCATCTGTGGAAGAGCGAGAAACAAAGTGTTGTTTCTTACTTCCCCATGATATTGGTCCAGATCCCATAAAGAATACAAATCCAGGACGTGGATTTTTATCATCAATGTTACCCAGTATGATCCGAATCCGAATATCCAGTCATGAAGAAGTTTTCATTCTTCTTGTATTCTAGACCAAGATCCACTGATCCTTTGAGATATCTCAAAAATGCACTTTCTGCTTTCCAATGACAAAATTTGGGTTCTTGCATGAACCTGGATAGATAGCTCACTGCAAAGCTGATATCTGGTCTAGTGTAGGTCAGGTAAATGAGACTCCCAATCAGTGCCGCCGAGAGAGTGGAACTTACCTCAAGAGATGGATCGAACGAGATAATTGTAATCTGCTTCTCCATAGGTGTATCGATTGGTGTGCAATCGATCATCCTAAACTTCTCGAGCGTTGTCTTGGTATATTTCATCGAGAAACAAATATATGATTCTCTTTCGCCATACTTATAGTCCAAGACAGAGTGTCATAAGCCCAAGATCTCATGTCGAATGACCATTTAAGATCTTTCTTCGTTTCATCAATCATCTTCAATGAACTACCAGTGATGACTAGATCATCGACATAAACTACAAAAATCACCATCTCCCCCTTGCTTTTTGAGGTAGAGATTGGGATCGTATGGATTTCCCAGCGAATCCATGTTGTACGAGATGCTCATCAATCTTGATGTACCATGCCCGGGTGCTTGTTTGAGACCATACAGAGGTTTACTGAGTCCGCATACCTTTTGTCTTGACCAGTACAACATATCCCTCGGGTTAAGTCATGTAGACTTCTTCTTGTAAATCTCCATTTAGGAAGGCACTTTTTACGTCCATTTGGTGAACTTTCCATCCAAATGAAAGCAATTTAGAGCAAAGATCATCCTCATAGTTTTGATCTTAGTGTGGGAGAAAATGTCTCCTCATAGTCAATGCCTTCTTTTTTGCACATACCCCTTTCTTACAAGTCTTGCTTTGCACTTGTCCACCGTCCCATCTTCTTTGTACTTAGTTTTGAATATCCATCTCGAATCCAATGGGTTTCTTCCTCAGGTGGAAGATCAACAAGCTGCCAAGTGTTATTCTTCATCACTAATTGATATTCGAATCCATGGCATCTTTCCAAGCTTTTGACCGTAGGGATTCTAGACCGTAGAGGGCTCATCGATTCAATAACTCTACTCATCAAAGCAAAGTTAACTTCTTCTCTTGCTTTCTTTGCTTTACTCATGAGTCCGTGGTCCAGGGGTGGATGTATCTGGTGGAACATCCATTCTTGCATCTCGTAATGTACTTATACACCACTTGAGCATACACTGAGCTATTCCCGTGGGTCGTGGTTCTATCATATCACCACCATCATCCCCATCATCACTTTCATTATCTGAGGGAACATCAGCTTCAATTTTTACAACGGGTGAAAAATCTACATCTTGCGAGTCCAGAGGAGGAGTCTCTACTTCCTTCTTCTCAAAAAACTCAACATCTCTGCTTGTGTAGAATTTTCTGGTCTTAGGATCCATCAATCTATACCCAAGAGTTTCTTCACTGTATCCAATGAAGATGAGATTTTGTGACTTCATATCCAATTTATTTCTGTTCTGTTTGGGTATGTGCATGCTTGCTTTGCACCCGAATACTCTGAGGTGTGCAATGGATGGTTTCCTTTTTGACCATGCTTCTTGTGGTGTAATTCCATCAAGAGCAGTTGTGGGCGCTCTGTTCAACAAATACACTGTTGTTTTTGCTGCTTCTGCCCAAAATGTCTTTGCAAGTCCGAATCATCGATCATGCATCGCACACCATTTCCATGATAGTACAATTTCTTCTCTCAACAACACCATTTTGCTGCGGTGTGTGTGGAGGAGGCATTTGTTGACGAATCCCGTGAGTTTGTAGGTAGTCTCTAAACTCATCACTGGTGAATTCCCCCCCTCGATCTGAGCAGAGAGTTCTGATGTGACGACCAGTTTCTTTCTCAACAGTAACTTTGAACTTTTTGAATGTTTCAAAGGCTTCACTTTTCTTGCGAAGAAAAAAATCCACATTTTCGTGAATAGTCGTCAACACAAAGCATGAAGTACTAGAACCCAGAATGACTTGGCTGCATCGGACCGCAAAGATCGGTATGAACCAGGTCAAGTTTACCATGAGCTCAAAAAGTACTCTTTTGGAATGAAACTCTGTGTTGTTTTCCTACTAAGCAGTGAGGACACTTGTTTGTATCCTTCTGAAGAGATGGTAGCCCATGTACCATATTACACCGGCGAAGTGTTTCGAGATATTTGAAACTTACATGACCAAATCTCCGATGCCACAACTGGGCTGAGGTGGAGTTTTTAGCCATAAGTGCTTGATCATTTTTGTGAATGAAATCAAGTTGAAACATACGTCCCACATTTGAGGCTTTTGCAATTATTTTTGAGCCTCTGGATTTATCTCGAATCAAACACATTTTCTTGCCGAATTGACTATCAAAGTCAATTTTCAGGTTGTGATCTAGGAGTAGATTGAGTGAAAAGAAGATTCTTTTTCAACCCGGGACATATAGAACATCTGATAGTCTGCATTTGCGTGAACCAAGGGGTAGAGAAATGTTTCCAGTACCCTGAACTGTATATGAAGAATCATCTCCCAACGAAACATGATTTTTCGATGGCGTGTCCCTCATTGAAATAAACCAGATCTGTGGCTAGTCATGTGTCAAGTGGCTCCCGAATCAA
Source organism: Taxus wallichiana var. yunnanensis (assembly GCA_018340775.1). Taxonomy (NCBI): domain Eukaryota; kingdom Viridiplantae; phylum Streptophyta; class Pinopsida; order Cupressales; family Taxaceae; genus Taxus; species Taxus wallichiana. The sequence continues at coordinate 243,863,115 of CM031240.1, forward strand.
CATACCAGACATCACTAGATGATGTAGATGGTTCACTTGATTGAGCAGTGAACAAGAAGTCTTCATTGTATGATTGTTCTTGTTGCTCAAAGCAATATTACCTTCGATGGGGTCTTCTTTTCCAATTCCCTTTTTCGCCCGTGATAGTTGTTTGAATTTCCCTTGTAAGATTGTTGTTGTTGTGGTCTAGAGTTGCTTGATGAACCTTTCTTATAAGTGTTATACCAACAATCTTGTAATTCATGTCCTCTTTTGCAAATTGGACATCGCTTCTTCTGTTGATTGTCCCCATGATACTGATTCTGATGTGGGGAATTTTGATAGGATTTAGGTTTTCCTTTACCTTTTCCTTTCCATTTTTGATGTGAAGACATTACACTGCTTCTCTTCATCATCCTTATTGTACATTGCTTCCTCTTGTTGCAGTAGGTTTACTAGCTTGTCAAAACTAATTGTCGTATCTGAAAAGTTTAGAGTTGTGACAAAAATGTGGTAAGAAGAAGGGAGAGCTCTCAGAACAATGGGAATGAGAGATTCATCTTTGACCTCTTCTCCTAGGGCTAGAAGTGAAGCCCTCAACTCTGCAACTCTTCTTAGGAAAGCTTCAATTTTCTCATTTTGCTTGAACTTCAATGTATGTAACTGACTCTGCAAATTTAGTATGACATTCTTGTTCTTGGCCTCATATATTGTGCTCAGCTTATCCCACGCTTCTTTTGCTGTTGTGGCATCTCGAATGTGGGCTTGCACATCGTCGGACACTCCAAACAAGATGATGAGTTTTGCTTTCTGATCTGCTCTATCAAACTGTCGTTGTTGTGTTGCATCAGTTGGTGATCTGGTTAGAGTACCAGTGACAACAGGCTAGATTTCTTCAAACTCAAGTTGTGTCTTTATTTTTGTCTTCCATGCAACATAGTTGCTTCCTCTAAGCAATTGTGAATCTGGAAGAAAAAAATTGGGGGCATTGTGCCCATTTTACAAAGATCAGCACCGATGGGTTTTGGCTCTTATCACTCCAGGTATTAGGTCTCCCAATCTATATACCGTAAGTCCGATATACCGAACCTTTCTATATACGCGCCCTTCCGATATACCCGTGCATGCGGAAGAAGCTCGCCCTTTCTATATACCCAACAGTACGTGAAAGAGGCGTTAACGTACGTGAAAGAATTCAATACGTGGTACCAAGACAATACCGATGGGGTCTGTGCGATTATTGACACCGCTCAAACAAATATCTTCATACACGCGTGTAACTTTTCTATATACTCAGATAATTTATCGGTCGGTTTATGTCTTGCAATCGTTCACAGACGGATGGGATGGTTCATAGTGTGTGCACTGTGACCTTATTACTCCTCGTCGATTTATAGGGACGATGCCCAGATGACGTTGTTGCAGCTATGTTAGGCATTAAGTGCAGTAGTAGTTGTGATGGATTTACCCGTAAGTGATTCCCAAAGGCACCGTATATACCAAACGCTGCGAATGAGATCTAGGATCTTGTGAGTGTTGCAGAACCAATTTTATTGTTTTTTATTACAATTCTGCCAGTTTCTGAGCACTTACAAATTTTTGCAGTTGACTATGGCAACTTGCCAATTAATACAATATGTAGCAGCAAGATACAATTTACATTCAAAAAACTGGACAATTTGAATGGCGGGCAAAAATTTCTATTTTCAAGGGTCCCGTAGCCTCCTGAGCCCAATAGGACCCAAAATACTAAAAATTGCAAAAAGAAGTCAAGATGCAATTTTTAGATAGGTCTCCTTTGCAAAAAAATGTCCGAAATGAAAAAAGCAGACCAGATGGGAGAAAAAATAAATAAATTTACCCTATCATAGGGGTTTCTCCGCTAAATTTAGTTAGTTATAACTAAATTCAAAAAATCACCTAAATTTAGCAGTTTCGCCAAAAAATTTCACCCAAATTTCAAAAAGTGAGATTTTGAGTGTTGGGGCAGGATTTGACCCCTAGACCTCTCACTCCCAAGGCGCATCCAATAACCAACTTGGCCACTTAGGGTGCTTGTGCTATGAAATGAAGGAACTTGTATTTAATTACAGGTAAAATCGACTTACCTTGTTTGCATGGCGACTTGGTTGAGTAGATGCCACAGTGACGCTTGCATGGATCGATGTTGTCGACTGTTTTAGGGTTTCACGTTTCTCAAAAAATGCATCTGAAACTCCTTCCTTTGTTTTTCTCAGCCGCTTCTTCCTTTCTACGCTACTGTTTTTTTTTGTTTTTTTGTTTTCTTTTGTGCAGTGAATGCGAAGGTCCAGGTAGGGTGCGAGGAGGATTTGTTTCAAAGCGCCTTTGCTTTGGAGTTCACCTCAATTTATTCATGCTCAAGACCAGTTCCATATAGCATCTAGTACTATTTTCTCCTTCTTACGGAGCGGCCGAGGAATGAGCGACTGACGACGATTAATGATGAGAGCGGCTGTTGTAACACGAGCCACGACATATTTTTTTATTGATTGTTTGACGGCTCAGGAGGCTTAGGCGTGTAAAATCTGTATCTTCTTGTATCTCTGTCTAATAGCACCTACTCCCACTGTATTGCTGTTAAAGACAGCTAAACCCTTCTGTAACGCAGCCTCGTACGCTTCTTGCCGAGCAAAATGAACCCTTAATGTGATTATAGCACCATATATATTCAATACTCATGCCGATGGATTTAGAATATTGCAGGCTTTGGCGGTGTGTGTCGCGTGAAAGACTAATCTTAGGTCTACTTTGGCGTAGTGCAGGTCTGATTCCAGCATTAAAACTTGCTCGTATGATAAATCTTCATCTTGTTCAATCCTTTCCAATGCCAACAATACCTCTGCTAGTCTGTCACTTTCAATAGACAGAGATCGGAAAGCCCTACGTTTATTACTTTCAGATGGGCAACCATCTCAAGTAACCCTTAGAAAATTTCTTTTTTTTTTTTAAATATATATTCTCGCAATTTAATTTTGCTCAGTGCAACTAGCACCAGCAAAAAAAAATTCCCTTCCAAGCACCTGGAAGGAATAGGAGGATGTGGGGGAGGCATGGATGGGGCTGGAAGTTTGCATGAGGTTGCACAGGCTCTCAATTGCTGCAAACACTTCTCCAATCTCCTCTCTCTCTGCTGCTCTCTCTTCCACACCTCTACAGGTCCAGATTCTCGCTCTGGTACCAAATGATGATTGAAAAACAGGGACAGAAGCCTGATGAATTTATTAATCTCAATCAATCAACCATTACATAGAATGGGCTGCAATATTTATAGATATTGCACAACCAAATGTACATGGGAGAATAAGTTTCACAGGTGCAACCAAATGCCAAAATGAACAAGCTTCCAATAACATCCGGGAAGCAACAATTAGATAAAAACAAATATATTGTTTAAAACAATATAACAGTATGTATAAAAGACAAATATGGTTGATTAACCATATAACAAAATAACTATTATTATTTAATTAATAAAATTAATTAAATAACTAAACTATGCATAATTAATATTTAGGATAATAATATTTTATCCTAACAGTGATGTTATTTTCAAGTTAGCACTACAAGATCGAAATGTTCCTTGATCTACTATATCCATACCTGAAGTTATTTTTTTCTCGAACCAAAAGAAGAATATCTAAAGGAGGTGTCTTTGATTACCTGGTTTAATATTTATTTTGCACTTTCCATTTCTTGTTGCATCCTTGTAAGTTATGTGTCCATTCTAGTGCTACATTCTTACATATCTCTGTAATATTCTTTGTCGGTTGTTGTTTCTTATTGTGGTATTGTTCGTAAATTCTGCAAGTTTCCTACATGAAGCCCCATTTGGATATTTAGTTATATCATACTTTTAAGATTCTTTGTTCAACTTTTGTTCAAGTGTGTCTCCTTTAGCTCTATCTTGTTGAGTCACACCTAACCATCCCATTGCATATGCATAGTATGTTCTTCTGAGTGATAAATTTTGTCTCTAATGTATTTAGAGATGCTTTCCTATCCCTCCACTTATGATTTTCCAAGACCTTTGGTTGTGGTATTTGTTCCTTATATTCTTCTAAGGATTCTTCTTAGATGCTTTTCTTCTCACTTTCCTGCATTGTAGTATTGTCTACTAGAATCTCGTGTAATGCCTATTCATTCGCTATTTCTTTTAGTAGACTAAAATCTATTTTAATGTGATTCTTAGATGCCTTAATAGATGTCATCCTTTTATTCATATATTTTTCCATGTCTACAAATCTATGCATCCATTCGAATTTTGCACTTTCATCTAGCATTTGGCTACATATCAATTTTTGTAGTGGTGAGAGCTTGTGTAAGTGCATCATATAACATAATTGTGTTTATTCCACAACCCCTTATTGCAACTAGATAGACTTTTACTTTTTTCTTTGTTAGAGGACTTGTTATATGTTTTCAATGAATCCCTAGGTGTAGGCTTTTTCTATGCCTTAGGATGTTTCAGTTTTTTTGTTCAAGTGTCTCTCTTTTCCTTCATTCTAATTTTATTTTTATTTTATTTCTATTTTTTTCTATCTTCCTCCTTTTTCTTTTTTTTTTTTCTTCTTCCTATTTTCTTTCTTCCTCTTTTTCTTTTCTTTCTTCTTTGTTTCCTTCTCTTCTTCTTCCAATTTTTTTCTTCCTTCTTCTTTGTTTCCTTCTCTTCTTATTCTTTCCTCATTTCTTATTCTTCTCTCTTTTTCATTTCTTATTTCCATCTTATTTATTCTTTTCTTATTCTTCTCTCTTATTTCTTTTCTTGTATGCCTCTTTTTTCTTATTTTATTCTTCTTCTTTTCTGTTTTCTCCATATCTTGTTGCTTTCATATCTTAGCTTTAACCTCCTTTCTCTACTTGTCTTATTTTTCATTTTTCATTTTAGATTTCTCCTAAATTTAATTTTTTTGTTCTTCTCTATGGTTCTCATCCTCTATTTTACTTGTTATCCTCCTCATGTTTCTTCATTTCTTTTGCGTCTTCCTTTATCTTTTTGTTTTTCAATTTTATTTCGAGTATCTTCCCTCTTCTCCTCATATTATTTTGGTTGTTTTTATTTTTCAAATAGCCTCATTAATTCTTCTATCTCCTCCATATGGTTTTTATCCTTCACAATATTCCTCTTTTTTTGTTTTAATTGTTTTAGTTCTTTTCCAAAATATTTTAGTCTATTTTCTTCCTCCATGTGTTCTTGTGTTTGAATTTCCTTTAGTAATACATGTGGAGGTGACGAATTATGATTCCTATTATTAAGTCAAATTTATACATATAATGAATTATGGATTCTTCTATTGTAACTTTATTTTCGGCTATCTTTACTTCATTTTGTTATTCCAGGTTGTGAGACGCCACCTAGAGTTAAACATGTATTAAAGTATCTAGAGGAAAGAAGAGATAATTGTGATTTTTCCCAATGTTGAGATTCACCTAAAAAGTGTGGTCCCGATTCTTCATGTGTTATGGTTGGAGGTGAAAGTGATGGAGGAGTTTATTCCTCTCTTGAGTCGGATATCTCATGCAGTATCTTTTGAATCTTCTTCTTCTTCACTAACCTCTATTTATTTCACCATTATTTTTTGCCCAATGTATTATGACATTTTGCGGCTCATGGAAAAGAAATTATCCCTTTATTTGGTCTTATTGTATATGTCTTATGCCCTACTCTACTTGTTTCTACTTTCTCATAGTGTTCAAGATATTTATTCTTAAATGTTTCCCATGTTTCTTCAATCAAAACATTAATATTTAGAGGTGCTCACTTTTAGTTCCCTAAATACTTATAGAAAAATGAATGGATGTGTCTCTGATGGACGTATTTGAGCCTTGTAACATTCCTAAATTCTCTGTCATTGAAGAAATTTTCATTTTCGGGCTCAAATGATAGTTTTTCTTGTATTTTACGGTTTGATGGGTGTTTCTCCAGGTCAAATTTACATCCTCACATCGAAAAGGAACGTGGCCTCTTTTGGTTGGACGCGAATTAGTTGGGTACTTCAAAATTTCTATGAATCGCCTTAACTTAAAAATGTGTCCACATGGAGGAATGGTGTTTGTTTGAAGATCTAATTTTTGGTTTGGCCTTGGAGTAACCGTGGGAGGACATGTGGAGGCTTCCACTGCTTTTCTTGGACTTAGATAAATTTTATGTAACTAAAATAGTTTGGTGGAGAATAGGGACATGTGGCAAGCCCGCGCTCACTCATAGTATTTTAAAGAAGTGCCATGAGGACACTTGGAGGCCTCCGATCACTTTGCATTTTGCTTGGAATTTTCAAAAATCAAAGGAGACTTCCCCGAAGCATGACACTTGGCACCTTTTGCTGAGCTTAGAGACTTCAAACAAATTTTTCTAGACCAAGACACGTGGCGAGCCCGCACTCATTCAAGGTCTCAACTTTTGGGGACTATCTCATGATAGATAGACATAGTACGAGATCAGGCACCAATCTACACTAACTCGGCAGCCAAAGGATCAAGCACCAATTTGTTCTCCCTATCTTGAGGCTACCTATTTCCAAATACAACAGGTCCTTTGCCTCTATCATCAGATATTTTGTGATTTGTAAGCCTGTCATTGCTTTGTTGCTTGTGTTGACCTTGTGAGCTCTGCCCAATTCCCTTCTTAGCCTGGGCTAGTTTGTAGGAAATTTCTTCAAAACCCCTGCCAAAGTTTTCACAACCTCCTCCAAATTAGCAACTTTACTTGTTTGAGGTTTTTCTAGGTTAATCAATTTTACACCCTCCCATTTTGGAGGCTTTCCAATTGCCTTGATGTTGTTCTCTATTTGCAGAGCCATGGTGAAGGCCTGCCTCAAATTTGTGGTTTTCTTGTCTCTTAAGTAATATGCGCCTTTTTATCTAATGCATCGAATATTTGATCAAACATGGCTCATCACAAGGCCTTATCCTAACTGGGAATCTCCTCAAGGACTTATTAAACCTTGTGTTGAAATCATGTCTTGACTCATTAGGATTCTTTTAGATGTTTTCAAATTCTATCAAAAGAAACCTATGGTCAGTTCTATCACCATACTCGCAATCTAAATGCATTACTCATCTCGTCCAAGAATCAATAGAGTTATTTAGCAATCCTTTATACCATTCCATGACATCCTCTTCCAAGGTAAGGATAAAAACTTGATATATACATCTTCATGTTCAATCTCAAAGTCTTCCATCATATCAATAAAAATATTTAGATGCTGATCACCAGTAATAACATTGATCCATTGGAACTTTTGTATTCTGCTCCTTACATCTTGAGGCACTACATTTGGATAACCAACCATTCCCAAAAATTTATAGGTCCAAAAGTTTTTACAACAAATGGAGGTCTAGGTGAGGGCTGGGTGATGTTGATTCGAGGAGGAAACCCTAGAGGGGTGACAAATTGATAAGGGGAAGAAGGTATTTGGAACTCAGGAGTAGAATTTTCAAAATGGGTATCCCTGAAAGTCCTTGTTTCTTGAAAATCCCTATCAACGTCAAAAAAGAGAGGTGTAGAATGTGAAGCAAACCTTTAAAAATCAAATGAAGTCCCTTCTCCAACTAGAGAATTCAATTCCACAAAGATACTACCCGATTGAGTCACTTGAATGGCGCTCTTGAATGATAGGACAATCACTTTCATCAATGGAAATCCCTCTTCTTGTCTGCTTGATATCCCACAACTCTCTAGGATTTTCTTCCTTCGATTTTGCTTTTCCTTCCATATTTTCCAATATTAGTAACAATTTTGACTTTGTGAGTTTTAAGACATTGGTACTCATTAAAAAATAATATCAACAGGATTCGTAACTAAGGATTTCAACCCTAGTTGTGCAAATGCACTAAATATGATTTGTCAAATGTCTGTCAATGCTAGAAACATGAAATTGAAAGATTCTGAATTTTCTTTACCCATATTTATCAAATGAAAGCTAGTGTAAAAACTTGTAAAGAATTGAAAAGTTACACACAAAGACTAGGTCTCGAGTATAAATTATATTCCTGGCAATAAGGTGCGAAAAGAGTGTTGCAAAGCCAAACATATATGAACTAGAAATAGATCAACAAATTAGTCTTTAGTGATGTAAATTAGTTTCCAGTAATTCAAAAAAGTCCCGAACAATGGCACCAGAAGCATGTTGTTGATGGGCTAAATAGATATGAACTGGATCAAATTGAACAAAGTCCCCAACAGTGGCGCCAGAAGCATGTTGGTACCCAAATTTAATTTCCTTCAAATACCAAGTAGCATCATGGATTTGATAGGACACTCAAAGGCAGATAGATAATCTTGTATGTCATTTTGTATATGGGGAAGAAATCTATCTGACTTGTTAGCACTCATGTTTTGAAAAGGGTGCATAACACCTTAAAAGGATGTGATCTCGGTCCTAACTATTTTAGGTTTTCCCTTTCAACTAAGGTAGAAGAACCTATTTTGTAACATCTGTTATTGAAGAATGCTGGTAAATCCTTCTTTTGCATAAATTTTATAGAGAAGACCTTGGGAAAATATGATCAACACACCAAATATAACTCTCATGAGTTGTCACTTCAAGATCATGGAGATATTTTCACAACAAGGCAAAGGTTACAAAAGAGATGTTTGTATTTGTATACACACACGAGAAACAAGTGGGTAGTACAAGTAGGATTGGTTGTTTTTGAATAATTTTTGGTGGGAGGTGGGGAACATGAACTTTATTCACTAGATCCTTGAGGAATCTTACAAAATGGAAGGTTTAACCAACAAAATGCCACAAAATAGCTAAAATATTTCTTTAAATAGAATATGTGCTTCAATGGAGGCTCAGATTAGAAATTCTTCACACAATCCTTGAAATTATATCACGAAGGCTCGAGTTAAAAATATAACAAAGCATCAATATCCGAGTCAAATCATGCCTAACATACACCCAAAGGCTTACAAACAATCTTTGTCAATGGATGAAAGAAAAGTGATTTTAAATCGTTTATTCCAATCCTAGATGAAAGCTCTTTTGAGGAATGAAACTAAATATTCCACTAAACTATTACAAGGAGTGAGGCCTCTTTGATTGAGTCATATTTTAATACAAGATTGCAACAAAATAAGAAAAACCACTCGCATACCTTCGAAATAAAAGAAACACATTTTCTTGAAGACAACACAAAATAACTCAAATTTGATAAAATCTATCAACAAGGAAAGTTTCTAGAACAATATGAGAGCTTGTCCATGGTTGTACACTTGTAACCACCTTCATATGATTAGATTTAATACAAAATAGATATACAAGATTTTCAAACGACTTCTCAAAATGATGGGCTATGTCATACTTCTTTCTATTAGAAAATTCAGTTCCTACCCCTAACACGCTAACCATTTGCATGAAAATTTTGTGCCAGTTATAAAATTTACAATGGAGACCATTTTCCCCTCCAAAATCTAGACCTTGAGTGCTACCAGTGCTTGCCATGATCACAATCGTGATTCCCTAAATCAGATCCATAAAAAGTTACTAGGTGCTCGAGGGGGAAGATCTCATTGAATATCTCCTGCATTCAAGTCCTTCCTCTGGTAGATCACTGATATTCTAATTTTCCAACCAATTCCACCCCTAATTTTTCAAATTTGGCTCTTGGCGTGCTTAGGAGAAGAAAAATAGAAAATCTGATCGAGCACGATAGTCAGACCATTTTAATGGGGAAAGGAACCTTCCAGATCTCCCCACCAAACTCAGATATCAACATTAACTCCCCTCTCTTGTTGGTGTGTAGGAAATACCAAGAAATCATGAAGACTCACACTTCTAGGTGTGTTTCACTAAAATGGTGAGGAAATCAGATTCAAACTTATAGCTGTTGTTGATCTTCTCCTTTGAATTTGGGTTGTCCATGTGGAAGATTATTTTTTTAAAAAAATAGGCCTGGGGGTTCCTCTAATTTTACAACTATTGGAAAAATGGAAATTTTTCACCTTTCTTCGCACCTCCGCCCTTGAGAAATGAGCCTAACACGTGTCCTGAGGTGGGTCCTAAAGAATCCGTGGATAAATTTTGCCATTTGACCCTCGTTTTGGGAAAAGGATACTTTTCTAATTTTTCCCCGCAGCTCCGCACTTCCACTTCAAGTTTCCAATGTGGGTCTCAATGGAACCACACTTTTTTTTTACTTTTAACTCTTTTTCCCACAAAGGGAAAATTTTCCAAATTTTCTCCGAAGGCTCGCACCTCCGCCATTGGTGGAGAAAGTTTTGACCTTTCTTCCATCAAAGCTTGTGGGCCATTTTTATGTTTCGATCCTTTGAAAATCGGGGGCAAAAATGCAAATTACCCCTAATGGTGCACTTCCCCACTCCTTTTAACTTGTCAAACTTCCACGTGGCACAATGGTGCATCTTGAGATAGCTCCCAAAAGTTGAGACCTTGAATGAGCGCGGGTTCTCCACATATCCCGGCTTAGAAAAATTTATTTAAAGGCTCGAAGCTCAGTGGAAGGTGCCAAGTGTCATGCTCTAGGCGCTCCTTTGGTCATTTAAAAGTCCAAACAAAATGTAAAGTGAGCGGAGGCCTCCAAGTGTCCTCTTGGTGCTTCTTTAAAAGACTCTAAGTGGTATGCACGTCCTGTTCTCTGCATAGCTATATAAAATTTATCTATATAAAATTTATCTAAGTCTCGATAAAAGTAGTGAAAGCCTCCAAGTGTCCTCCTAAGTGCTACTCCAAGGCGAAAACAAAAGTAGTTCTTCAAATGAGTGTTTTTCCCTCCACGTGGACACATTTTTAATTTGAGGTGATTCATATAAAATTTGAAGTACCAGGTTGAGCTGCATCTAACAAAAAGAGGCCACATTCCTTGTCGATGCGAGGATGTAAATTTGACTAGAAGGAATTCCTTTCAAATTGTAAAATATAGAAAAATGATCATTTGAGCCCGAAAATGAAAATTCCTCAAAGGACATAGAATTTAGGAATGGTACAAGGCTCAAATACATTCATCATAGGCACATCAATTAATTTTTCTACATGTATTTAGGGTAGAAACAGAAGGAAAACAAATCCCAACCATGGAGAATGGAAAATATGGGAGAACCCGAGTTTTTAGATGAACAGAGAATGGGAGACCCAAATTACAGACCTTTTCCAGAGGAACAAAGAAACAAGGAGAAAACCATGGACCCATAAGTGATCTACGACCCAGGAATAGATAAAAAATGGAAACAAAGATTAACTAGGCACAACATGGGGAAAAAGAAAGTGACAGAGGTCGTAAATTGATAGATTTTCAAAGGTAAACTCGGGCGAGAATATTTTGAGCACCAACATCGGTTCCGATTCGGGGATGGGAACTCCCTACGAGTCCCATAAGAACAAAGGTAGACCAAGTGCCAAAAATATTCATTGGGAAATAGAGTTAGCTTACAGAGTAGAGAAATAGAGGCATCTCTCAAAATGAATAGACAAACCAACAAAAATAGGTCACCAAGGACTAGAACTAGGAAAAAACATGAGAGACAGAAAAACAAAACAACAAACTATACACTGTACAAATGATGTTCACCTTGATTCAAAGAAAACAATCAAGGAAAATCCTCAAGTGCCTGCCATCCTAGATATGACCATGCTAAGCAATCCTGATATGTCTTCATCAACTGGAAATATACCTCCTTTTCTTCTTTGTTCAGTTTGTAAACCATCCATTTTCTCGAAGCTCATTCCTTGTGTTTAAGTCAAATTATTTAAAAAAATTCAAGGTTGAATCATAGACCAAATTCCCAGAAAAAATAGCATACTTAGGATCTCTATTTTCAACACTTTCATACTCCTGAAATCCATAAAACTCATAAGATTTCTAAGATCAGATCTGCTTGAAAACATCATAAGATGCATTGCTTGGGCCTTCAATCAAGTACATCATATTCTTCTCTCGATATAATTTCAAAAAGTTTCCTTTAATGGGGATAATGACATAATACATGTCCATTTACACACTTCCACCAACACTTGCAGCCCATTTTCTTGATAAAGAACATACCCCATTTGGTTGGGCAATCAACAATGACTACATCCAACTTTATATTTTTACAGGTAAGCTGCAAGCCGCACCACCAAACCCTTCACACATCCCACTACTAGCACTTCTCTGGATTCCATATAACTACACTTCCCATAGTTGTTTTTACATTGATACCTAATTCATTCATGACCTCAAGAGGCATGACATTACATGAAGCTCTAGAATAAAACATATAGTTATGTAACAAATTGTATTTAATAACCAGGGGTAGTGAAGAATGGATCTACATTCAAATTATGTTATTAAACCAAAGAAATTCCTAAATAAACCTTTGGTGGTTCCCCCAGCTCTTCCAACACTTGTGGATTTTACAATGCTGCAACAACAAAGAAGGGGAATCTCAAACTTTTTTACATCTCTGCTTTGTATGATCTCTTCCTCTTTGAATCCTAAATATTCAAAAGCCCTCTTCTTGTGCTCAGGAATCCTAAGAAACTCAGCAATTAGAATTGAGATCTCGATCTGACTCAAGAATTGGGCAATATCATAAGGGACAAACTTTGGGAAGGTAACATTGGAAGGAAGGCTGACACACTCATTAGGTGGCACATGTTTTTTGACAGCTTGGGCATGAGGAGAGGTATGATTTTTGTTTGTAAATGAAGGGATTTTGTTAGATGCATCATTCTTTGTGTTTTCTTTGGTAAGAAATGGAACTTTGGACTTAGCTTGTGGCCACTTGGAAGGTTTACTTCTGGTATTGTGATACTTTTCTTGGGAAACTACAACACTCATTAATAGTTTCCTATCTTCCTCTCAAGGAGCTCCTCCATCATAATTTTCAATCATTAATTCCCTCAAGTATTCAAAATTATTAGTGGGTAATTCAAAATCTTGTACATTGTATAATTCTACAAGATATGAGAGGGAGGAAGAAGAGGTACTCGGTGGATGCAATCCCAAAAAAAAAGTAGCAGCTTTTAGCACTCATTACCTCAATTGAAGTTGCTTCCTTGGAAAACTTGCGGGATATCCATCATGTAGGCATCATCATCATTTTCATCATCCTATTCTTATTATTCTTTCTAATTTTCTTCTCAAGGAGTATGGGGCATGAAACATTTGTCACACCAATTAATGACCTCTGAAACCAAAGGATCAAGCACCAAGCTATTCTCCTTGCATTGAGGCTACATATTTCCAAATCCAATAGGTCCTTTTCCTCTGTCATCATATCATTGGGGATTTGTAAACATTTCTTGGCTTTGTTGCTTGTGTTGACCTTGTGAGCTCTTCCCAATTCCTTCTCATCCCGAGCTAGTTTGTAGGATATTTCTTTGATAGCCCTACCAAATTTTTCACAACCTCCTCCAATTCACACTCTTTACTTGTTTGAGGTTTTTCTGGGTTAATCAATTTTACACCCTCCCTTTTTGGAGGTTTTCCAATTGCCTTCATGTTGTTCTCTATTTGTAGACCCATGGTGAAGCCCTGCCTCAAATTTGTGTGGTTCTTGTCTCTTAAGTAATATGCAGCCTTTTTATCAAATGGATCAGAATATTTGATCAAACATGACTCATCAAAAGAATTTATCAAAACGGGCATCCTCCTCACAGTCTTATTAAACCTTGTTTTGAAATCATGTACTTGACTCATTAGGATTCTTTTTGATGTTTTCAAATTCTCTCAAAAGAAACATAGGTCAGTTTCTATCACCATACTTTGCAATCTAAATGCATTACTCATCTCACTCCAAGAATCAATAGAGTTATCTAAAAATTCTTTATACCACCATGGCATCCTCTTCTAAGGTATGGATAAACAAATTGATATATACATCTTCATGTTCAATCTCAAAGTCTTCCATCATATTGATAAAAATCTTTAGATGTTGATCACCATAATAGCATTGTTCCATTGGAACTTTGGTATTTTGTTCCTTCACACTTGAGGCACTTTGCATTTGGATAACCAGGTCATTCCCATAAAATTTATAGTTCTAAAATTATTTACAATAAATTGAGGTCTATATGGGGAATGAGCCATGTTGATTTGAGGAGGCAACCCCGGAGGGGTGACAAATTGATAAGTGGCGAAGGCCTTTGGAACTTAGGAGTATAATTTTAAAAATGGGTATCCCCAAAGGCCTTGTTTCTTGAAATCCCTATCAACCTCGAAAAGACAGTGTAAAATGTGAAGCAAACCTTTCAAAATAAAATGAAGTCCCTTCTCCACCGGTGGAGAATTTAATTCCGCAAGGAGACTACCCGATTCAATGTAACATAAATGGGAGTCTTCAATTATAGGCCAATCATTTTCATCGATGGAGATCTCTCTTCTTGTCTATTGTTCTCCCAAAACTCTCTAAGATTTTCTTCCTTCGATTTTACTTTTCCTAGTTCTAGAAATAATGTCCTACTAGGTTCCCTAGCAAAGAAAGATCTTCTTCCTTCCATCTTTAACAATATTAGTAACAAATTTGACTGTGACTGAGTTTTAAGACACTGGTACTCATTAAAAAATCAGATCAACACGGAGTCACCACTAAGGATTTCCACCCTAGTTATACAAATGCACTAAATATGATCTGTCAAATGTCTGTCAATGCTAGAAACTAGAAATGGAAAGATTCTGACTTTTCTTTACCTAGATTTATCAAATGAAAGCTAGTGTAAAAACTTGTAAAGACTAGAAAAGTTGCACACAACACCAGGGTCTGAGTATAAACTATATTCCCAGGCAACGCAGTGCAAGAAGCGTGTAGATGAGCCAAACAAATATGAACCGGAAATAGATCAACAAATCAGTCTTAATTGATACAAATTAATTTACAGCAATTCAAAACAAGTTCTAAGCAATGACATCATAAGCGTGTTGTTAATGGGCTAAATAGATATGAACTAGATCAAATTGAACAAATTCCCCGGTAGTGGCGCCAGAAGTGTGTTGGTACACAAATTTAATCTCCTTCAAATATTGAGAAGCATAATGGATTTGACATGATACTTAGAGGTAGATATATAATCATGTATTTCATTTTGTATCCGGGGAAGCAATCTATCTGAATTGTTAGCACTCAGGTTTTGAAAGGGGTGCGTAGCACCTTAAAAAGATGTGATCTGATCCTAAATATTTTCGGTTGTGCCTTTAAACTAAGGTAAGAGAACCTATTTTGTAACCTCTGCTATTAAAGAATGATGGTAAATCCTTTTTCTCGCATAAATTTTATAGAGAAGACGTTGGCAAACTATGATCAACACACCAAATCTGATTCTCATGAGTTTTCACTTCCAGATCATGGACATATTTTCACAAGGAAAAGGTTACTAAAGACATTTGAGACCTTGATTACTTCTGCATGTTTTGGTAACAAAGATTATGCATTTGTATGCACACAGGACAAAAAGGGTAGTACGGTAGGATTGGTTGTTTTTGAATAAAGTTTTTGTGGGAGGTGGGGCAGGATGAACTTGATTCACCAAATCCTTGAGGAATCTTACAAAATGGAAGGTTAAACAAATAGAATGCCAAAGAATAGTTAAAATGTTTCTTTCACCGAATATATGCTTTAATGGAGGCCCAGATTAGCACTTTTTCACACAATTCTTGAAATTCTATCACAAAGGCTCGTGTTAGAAAATCCAACATAGCATCAAGATCTTAGTAAAATCATGCCTAAGGTACACCCAGAGGCTTACGGAGACAATCTATTTCAATAGATGAAAGAGAAGTGATTTTAAATCATTTATTCCAATCCCAGATGAAAGCTCTTATGAGGAATGAAATTGCATATGCCACTAAAATGTCACAAGGATTGAGGCCTATGTGATTGAATCATATTTTAATACAAGATTGTAACATAAAAAAGAAAAACTATTCTCATACATTCGAAAAAAAAATAAAATTTTTCTTAAGTTAACACAAAATAACTCGAATTTGATTATATCTATCAATAGGGAAATTTTCTCTGAAGTCAGGTCTCGAGCTTGTCAATGGCTGTACACTTGCAACCACCTTGACATGATCAGATTTAAGAAAAAAGAGATATATAAGCTTCTCAAAATAATGAGCTCTGTCATACTTATTTCTATTATAAAATTCAGTCCCTACCCCTAAGACTCCAACCATTTGCACGAAAAATTTGTGCCATTTATAAAATTTACAAAGGAGGCCCTTTTACCCTTAAAATTATAGACCTTGAGTGCTACTAGTGCTTTCCATGATCACGATTGCGATTCCCGAGATCTCGTAAAGCGTTACTAAGTTCTCGAGGTGCATATCTCATCGAATATATCCCGCATTCAACTCCTTCTTCGTAGATCATTTATTCTTCAATTTCCCAACCACCTCCACCCCTAATCTATCAAATCTGGCTCCTTGCATGCTTGGGAGAAGAAAAATGGAAAATACGATCGAGCATGATAGTAAAACCATTTTAATGGAAAAACACATCTTCCGATCTCCCCACCAAACACAAATATGAACATTAACTCCCTCTCTTCCCGGCATGTAGGAAATGCCAAGAAATCATGAAAACTCACACTTCAGGAGTGTTTCAAGTAAATGGGTGGAAAATCAGATTCAAACTCATAGTTGCCATTGATCTTCTCCTTTGAATTGTGGTCGTCCACGTGGAAGATTCATTTTTTAAAAAAATTGGCCCAAGGGTTCCCTCTGGATTTTACAACTTTTGGAAAAATGGAAAAAATTCACATATTTTTCTGCACCTCTACCCTCGAGAAATGAGCCTGACACATGACTTGAGGTGGGTCCCAAAGGAACCATGGATAAATTCTTCCATTTGACCCTCTTTTTGGTAAAAGGAAAAATTTCCAAGTTTTCCCTACAGCTCTGCCCTTCCGCTTCAAGTTTCCAATATGGGTCCTAGCAGAACCACGCTTCCTTTTTTACTTGTAACTGTTTTCCGCACAAAGGGAAAATTTTCAAAATTTCATTCGTAGGGCCACACCTCGTCCATTGACCGGATTAAGCTTTGACCTTTCTTTCATTGGGCTTGCGAGCCATTTTGATGTTTTGATCCTTTGAAAATTAGGGGGAAAAATGAAAGTTACCCCAATAGTCCGCTTCCCCACTCCTTTTGACTTGTCAAACTGCCACATGTCATAATGGTGCATCTTGAGATAGTCCCCAAAATTTGATACCTTGAATGAGCACGGGCTCACCACGTGTCCTGGTCTAGAAAAATTATTTGATGGCTTGAAGCTCAACAAAAGGTGTTAAGTGTTATGCTTCGAGGAAGTCTCCTTTGGCCGTTGAAAAATCCAAGAAAAATGCAAAGTGGGTGGAGGCCTCCAAGTGTCCTCCTATCGCTTCATTAAAAGACTCTGAGTGAATGTGGGCTCACCACATGTACACTTCTTTGCCAAACTATTTTAGTTGCATAGAATTTATCTAAGTTTGGGCATAGTAGCGGAATCCTCCACGTGTCCTCTCGGCGCTACTCCAAGGAAAAACAAAAAAATAGATCTTCAAATGAGTGTCGTTCCTCCACGTGCACACATTTTTTTAGTTGAAGCGTTTATAGAAATTTTCAAGTACTAGCTGAGTCGTGTCCAACCAAAAGAGGCCACATTCCCTATCAATGTGAGGATGTAAATTTGATCGGGAGAAATGACTCTGCTAGTAAAATACAAAAAAATGATCATTTGAGCCCGAAAATGAAAATTTCTCCAAGGACAGAGAATTTAGGAATGTTACAAGGCTCAAATACGTCCATCAGAGACACATCCATTCATTTTTCTTCAAGTATTTAGGGCAGAAACGACAAGGAAAACAAATCCCAAACGTGGAGAATGGAAAATATGGGAGAACCCGAGTTTTTAAATGAATAGAGAACAGGGGACCCAAATTACAAACCTTTTCTAGAGGAACAAAGAAACAAGGAGCAAACCATGGATCCATAAGTGATCTACGACCCAGGAACAAATTAAAAATGGCAACAAAGATTAACCAAGCACAACACAGGGAAAAATAAAGTGAGAAAGGCCATAAATCAATAGATTTTGAAAGGTGAACTAGGGTGAGACTATTTTGAGCACCAAAAACTTCTTCGAGAGGTTCAATTCTCTAGCATTGAACAATGTGGCATGTTCCAAATCACATTGGGTGATGAAACTCATGTGTTTGTTTCTCGGTACTAGATCGGTAGAGATAAAAGGTGGAATATTTAACGAAGTGTTGAGTGTTCCCAATATCTCTACCAATCTCCTATCGGTTTACCAAATCACCCACCTTGGTGAAGGAATGCAAGTGGAAATTTGTCCCAACTTGGTGATCATTTGTGATCTTAACTCGATCGCATTATGGCTAAGGGAAAGGAAAATCACCATTCACGGTTGTATACCTTTTGCCACTTCTCTTTTGATTTGATGCCCAATGCATTGCTCACTCATGTAAATGAGGTTAGCAAGCTATGCCATGAGTGTTTTGTACATCTAAATTATCGTTACCTTGAACAATTTAGCCAAAATGAAATGGTCAATGGGTTACCCCGAGTTACGTTTTCTAAAGGTCTTTGTGAGGGTTGAACCACGAAAAGAACTTGGATAAGGGAAAATCTTGGAGAGCTACTCGTCCCTTGGATCTTGTTTATAGTGATGTTTTCGGCCCCTTTCCATCTCCTTCTTTCACTAGACCTCTATATATACTAACCTTCATTGATGAATTTTCACATTATACTTGGGTATATTTTCTTAAGCTTAAGTCTAAAGTATTTGAGCATTTTCAAAACATTAAGTATGGCAGCAATAGGTTTGACGATTTTTGCACTTCATGGGGATTTCTTTCAGATGTACGAGCTTGCTTACATCCCTTCCCAAAATGAAGTTGCAGAAAGAGAGAACTGAACTTTAAAGGAGATGGCCACTTTTGTGGTTCACTCGAAGTCCCTTCCTCCACAAGTATTATTCGCTGAAGCAATGAATTGTTCTTGTTACATTAATAATTGTGTTCCACACAAAGCGATAAGAGGGATGACACCCTTTGAAGCCTAGTTTGGACACAAGCCTGATGTTGAGCACTTTCGAGTCTTCAAATCCAATGCTATGGCTTGGATTCCCAAGAAGAAATGCAAGGAATTGGATCCACAATCCAAACCTTGTATCTTTGTTGGCTATCCTGATGGCGTGAAGGGATATCGATTGTTGAACCCTACTACCCATGAGCTCTATATTAAGAGGAGTGTGAAGTTTGATGAGTCATCCTTGACTTTTACTTCCACTGAGGTTCCTTTTCCCATTGATTCATTTTCTGACTCATCAGATGATGATGTTGTTGAGCGATTTTCTCCTCTCCCTGCTCCTCTCGATCCTCAAACTTATGAGTCTTTTTATTCTGATAGTAGTGATGATGAGGACTATGTCCCTTCTCACTCAAGTGAAGATTATTCCAACTCTGAGATTGAACCTTTGGGACCTCTTTGGGCCAGGAAAACTTTACAGAGTGCTGGAGATTTAGTTGGAGATCCTTCATATGAGTGACGTACATGCTTGAGTTTCATTGGACCCCACTCCTTCTTCGCCTCTGCTTCTGATCCACCATCTTTCTAGGAAGCTTCAGGGATTCCTGAGTGGGATTCTACTATGGATGAGGAGTATTCCTCACTCATAAATAATGACACATGGGATCTTACCCCTCTTTCGAAAGGAAGAAAATTAATTCACTGTAGGTGGATATATCAAAGTATGGAGCCAATGGAGAAGTTAAGAAGTATAAAGCATGAATTATAGCTAAGGGTTTCTCCCAGGTAGCTGGGGTTGATTACTCGGAAACCTTTTCTCTGGTTGTGAAGATGAATTCCATTCAACTGACCCTTGCCATCGCTCCCACTAACAGATGGGAAGTCAACCAGATGGATGTTAAGAGTGCCTTTCTTCATGGGGACCTAGAAGAAGAGATCCATATGGAACAACCTTTGGGTTATGTCCATGATCCATCCCTCATTTGAAATTTAAAGAAGTCTCTCTACATACTTAAACAAGCCCCTCATGCTTGGTATGCCAAGATGGAATCCTTTTTACTTGCATCAGGGTTCTCTCGGTGTCACTCTGATCCAAATGTGTATATTCTGTGGCAAGATGACTCCATGCTTATTCTTGTTCTCTATGTTGATGACTTTTTGATCACGGGTAGCTCTTCCTCTATAATTGATTTAGTGAAGATCTCCTTAGCCAACAAGTTCTCCATGTCTAACTTAGGATTTCTTCATTACTTTCTTGGGATCTAGATTTCACAATCTGACTCAAGAATTATGATCTCGCAGCCTAAGTACTCACTTGATTTTCTTGCTTGGTTTCACATGTCCGATTGTAAGTCCCGACCTAATCCTTTTCTTTCCGAGTCAAGTTTGTTTCGATTGCTTTTCCCCCTTGGTTGAGTACCCTTTATCGGTAGTTGGTGGGGAGATTGATCTACCTTACTCACACTCACCAAATCTTTCATATATTATCGGGATCCTATTGAGATTTATGTAAGAGCCTCATGACTTTCATTTATAAGTAGAAAAGCAGATCCTTCACTATGTTCATGGCACTCACACAAACTAGTATTCATTACTTAGGAGGGACTGAGATTGACTTGGTTGGATTTATAGACTCAGATTGGCCCGGTGATATAGATCATCGGAAGTCTACCTCAGCTACTACGCTTTCACTCTTGGTTCAGTCCAGTCAGTTGGTCTAGAAAGAATAAGAAAGCCATTGCCATATAATCGACATAAGAAGAGTATAAAGGAGTAGTTAATGCCGCCACAAAATTTGTTTGGTTACAAGGTATCTTGACAGAGTTTGGCATCCACTTTCGGTGGCCTACCATTATCTACTATGACAACATGAGCACTATCTTGATTTGTAGAAATCCAGTTCAGCATCAGCGGATGAAGCACATTGATATACACATGCACTTCATACGGGAGCTGATATATGAAAACATCATCGACATACAGTATGTTGAGACAGCTGATCAGGTTGTAAACATATTCACTAAGCCCTTCACTGAGGTGAAATTTCTTCACTTGCGGTCTCTTCTTGGAGTGAGTTCTGCTACAACCACCCATCTTCTTCGGGCTATATAGTTCTCCTTCTCTTCTTCTTCTTTCCACAAATATGTTGTTTGTATATGGGCACCTTTAGTTGTCAAGCCCCATTGACACATATTTCTTAGTTGTCTCAGGGAGTCTTCTTTTTGTTCGGCTTACCATGACCTCTTCGTAGGCTTCAATGAAGGGGGTGTTGGTGTGTGTGACATGCTTAGTCATCGTCCACATCACTCGGTGAGTCATCTCACCTTGTGAGAGTCACGGTCTTAGGAAGTCAAATGAAAAGTGTCGATTCTATCATTATCATTTACATTAGTGCGTCATAGGAGTTACTTTCATTATTTAGAATTGTAACTCATCCTTTAGTGGCGTCATATGCGTCGGTGGAAATCATTGATATTATTTCCTTGTTTAGGCATGGCGCTTACACAACACCCCTATTTGTACTTCCTTGTTTCGATCTATGAGTATGAGAAGAACTATTTTCTTATTTGCATGTTCTTTCCATTGTTTGAATCCTCTTTCTTATTACGTTGGAGTTTGACATTAACACCAGAGTGAAACTTCATTGTGGTGCATTATTTTTAACATCGGTTCTCGCGAATCCTTCTTTCATCAACATCTAATAGTGTGTGATCATATTTCGCAATGTGGGAGTGGATACACCCTTGAAGATTGCACACATGGGCAAATTTGAATGGAATATGTGATAATTATCCCATTGGATCATGCTTAGAATATTTCATGGCGTGTTTCTTGAACTTGAATTGTTGGAGCTCTTCGTATGTGAAAACAATGGGAGTATGCATCATCTCGTAGTTTTTCTTCACGTGCCCTAGTTCTCTTTCTCTTTAGGAGTTCGTGCTTTTCTTATTTTCCCTTCCTATTTTTGGATAATTTTATTATGCATTTATGAATTTGTGCCTTTATATCTTTATGTTTTCCACATACAAAATTTATTATTATTTGGGTGGAAAAATGTATATTTTGTTTGTGGGTTCTATTGGTGTACCTCTATTCCACGGTTTTCTCGTGGTTTTCTTCAAGGCATCCTTTAGTGTATTACGGCCTTTGGCAGCTTTTTATGTAGTTCCATTGGCATATTATTACTTCCATGGCTATATTCTTTCCCCTTTAGCTTTATCATGTCTTATGTAGGTTTTCCTTTCTCTCATGGATTCCTTTTTCATTTTACGTGTATCCATTCCTCCACAAATTTTTATTCACAAGTATTCTTTCCTCTGCAGATTTTTATATTTCATTGTGTGGCTATCCGTTCCTCTCGTAGATTTCTCTTTTTACGCATGTATGCTTTCCTCCATGGTTTACTCTTTTCATCAAGTGCGGGTTGATCTTGTAATAATCCTTCCTTTATTTCTTTCCTCATTTTTATTCTTCTCCATTCTGTTTATCTTTCTCATTTTAATTATGCCGGAGGCGTTGCTATAGTGCACTCGGTCTCCAACGACGACGGTGTGCAGCTTCCTGCTGCTTGTCATCCGATCCTCTTGCTTGACCTGCCTGTCGAGGAGTGCCGACGTGTTGGTTTTTGGTGATCTGCGTGTATGTTTTCGGACGACGCTCTGCTGCTTCAGCAGCTTCCACCTGCCTGTGACCAGTTTCGACCTGCTTGTCACCGTTTATACGCCACCTCTCGACACCTTGATCTGGTTTGTTCCGCCGCGTGTTACCCTGCTCCTGCTTCACCCTGTTCGGCTTCTTCTTCTTTTTTGTGCCCTCTACTTTCCTCTGTCACCCCTTCTTCCAACCTGCCTGAAGCATGTTCGTTTTTTAAAAATTTCGTTCAATTTGGGGAAGATTTTAGGATCGACAAGCTACAGGAAACCCGTAAATCGTCGGGTGAAGTGGTTTCTGTCAGTCGTTGATTGCATATACATTTAGGTCTTCTCCGCTCCTCCCAGGTAACACTTCCAGGTTCTTCTCTCTGGTTTCTTTCGAAAGCATTGTTTAGGGCACAATTTTGACCTGAAAAGTTAAAGTCAGAAATCGCCACAGCATTGGAGGAGTTGAGAACCCAGCTCCAAGCTGAAGCTGAACAGAGGGGTTACCTTTTACAGAATCTTCATGAGTGAAAGGGTCTTCTTGGAAGACAGGCTTCGAATTGCCCAGTTTGAGGGGGGGAAAGTTGGCAAAGAGTTGACAACCCACATCCATTTCACAGAGACCATTTATTCTCATTTGGATTCTGTACATAAATTTGTTGAATGCAGATTGGTAGTGCATGCAGGCAACCTATAACAGCCTGCCGTTTTTTTGTGTTGAGTTTGGTGGGCATGAAACCAGGTGGTTAGTTCGTTGTAGTTTTCTTGCATAAAACTTGCCCTTCACCTACGATTGACCACGATCAATGCTTGTTTTGTGGAAAACAAATAGTCTTCAACTTTCCCAACTTGCGGTAACCTGTAGCCACATATATGAGGCCAAAATACCACATCCAATGCTATGAAGCCATTTTCATCTGTTCTTCTTTTGCTTTGTTTTTCTTTTTTTCCCCCAACTGAAAGGAAAAATAGGCTTAGAATGGCATCTAAAAACAACACCTTGTGCTGAGATATTCAAAGCGAGGAACCAGTCTTATACAGTTTTCTATATATTAAAATACTAATAATCACAAATAGCAGGCGGTATGCTTTATATTTCCCAGGCTATCAAAACTAAACAGCGATGTTTTCAGTTGGGCGATACCTACAAAAGATCAGGTTCTTCAGGGAGAAGGTAAAATAAAACTGTTAAAAGTTTGTACAGTTGGAGACCTCCTCACCATTAATGAACATGCCATTTATGTTGTTTCGGGTCACACCATCATCTCGGAGACACTCCCTGCCTGTGCAAAAAGAGGAGCTTGGAAACAGGGTATGGACATCCGCTAAAGCATAACAGAGAATGGAGTTTTGTCACATGATGTAGTTGCAAGTGCCCTGTAGAAATGTATGCAAAATGTGGAAGCATTAACAATGTACGTGAACTATTTGACAAAATGCATGGAATGCCATGATTGCAGGATATGTTCAATTTAGACTTGCAAAGAGATTCCAATGGCTCCCAAGAAGAGAGGTGCTTCCGCCATTTCAAAACCCGTGTCTTAAAAAGAGAAGAAACCCACCTCTAATGGTGCAGGGGAGGAGCCAAAGGAAGACGGAAAACCCACTTCAAATGATGCAGAGGAAGAGCAGCAGCAGACAGCTTTGTAGCGAAGCTAAACCTACTGCCAAACTTCAATACGAAATATATTTTTTAACTAAGAAAAACTGACAATTGCCAAGCTAAACCTACTATTAGGTTTCAATACAAAATATCTTTTTAAAACACATTGCTAAAGCTTCTTTTAGAACACATTGTGGCAAATGCATTGCTAAACACTGCATTCTTATCAACTCTAAGTATTGTGGTCTACAGTTTACAATGGTTCTAAAGGACCTTATTACAAGTGAAGATAAGAAGTCTTTTCCAAAGGCAAAGGTTTTGCAAGCACTAGAAACAGTTTCAGGGGAGCATATGGTAAGTTCTCTGTTATGAATATTTGAGCATAATTCTGCGAATATGTTAAATAGAAATGAAAATCAAACATTTGAAATGTTTATGATTATAAAAATTAACTGATGTTGATTTAAATATTATAATTGTATAGATTGTTTATGATCTGTAACTTTATCATAGTCACCATTAAATACCTTTTTAAAAATAGAAATCTTGTTTGGGCACTGTCAAGACTGACATTTCAACCAAAAGGTGAATGCTAGCGAAGATGGGGAGAAAAACAATCTTATGTTGATCGAAATGGGCAGAATGAGAAATGCTTCTCTGACAGCTCAAATGATGTAGATGATTATGGAAATGTTGTCCCCAATTTGTAGATGCACATCCGCCTTCAGCAGAAGGAAATCGAAGTAAAGTCTGAAACTTTCAATTGTATGTGATTGTTAATCAAATAGAAGAATTATTCTCATTTTTTCTGCAAAATCTGACAGGAACTGAAATATATGCTACATAACACAAGGGAAGGATTTCAGATGATGCAAATGGAATGGAATGACGAAATGTACAATATAGGTAAGCTTTGTCAAAGTGTATACAAGTCAAATGTATTTTCTGCATTCTTCATGTTTTGGGTAACTTGATTTCCTTTCTACAGAAAAGTATACAAGGGGACTACCAAAGGCTGCATCAGGATACGACAAAGTGCTAGAGGAAAATCGACAGCTATACAATCAAGTGCAGGATCTAAAAGGTATGTTTTCCATTTTGTGTAATATTTTTTTTGACAGTTTTGGGAGGTGACAGAAGAAGCTGAGAATTTCACAAATTAGACACCGGAAAGTTTTTTGACTATCATAGATATTTTGCGCCTTTGTCCCTAATGCAGTACAATAAAGTATTTTCAACAAGCTTATCTGAAGCAATCTATATACAGTTTGTGATAGGGAAAAGTACTTTTAACAAGCTCATCTGAAGCAATGTAAATACAGTTTGTGATAGGAAAAAATAGTTTCAACAAGATTATCTGAAGCAATGTAAATACAGTTTGTGATAGGAATATAAATGGACCGTTATTGTTCTACATAAAGCTTCCCGCAAAATATTCCAGCCCTGTTGATAGCTTGTTTTAAACTGTTTAGTAAGCATAAGGGTATATTGCCGAGTGAGACCATTCTTGCCTGGCCAAGCCCACGGTCAAAGTACAGTGGATTACATTGGAGAGGATGGCAATCTCACCATTGTAAATCCTGCAAAGCAAGGGAAGGATGCACGTAGAACATTTGCATTCAACAAAGTATTTAAATCAACTGCAACTCAAGGTTGGATCCTTATATCATCCCTATTTGGTTTCTTGAAATATGTTTTGGTTACTTAAAATGTTGTAAGATGGCATATGTTAAGTTGTAATCCATGTTGAATTTCAGAGCAAGTGTTTCTGGATACCCAGCCATTGATTAGATCTGTTCTAGATGGATACAATGTTTGCATTTTTGCATATGGACAAATGGGTTCTGGAAAGACATACACAATGGTAATCACAATAATATTCTAAATTGTGAATAATTTCAAAAGACAGCAATACGACATTGATAAATTGGGAATAATTTATCTGTAAATTAATGCTTCATTTGTGCAGGCTGGTCCTAAGGTGATTACGGAGGAGAATTGGGGTGTGAACTATCGAGCATTGAATGACTTATTCCAAATTTCAGAGCAAAGAAAGGATGTATTCACATATGATGTTGTTGTTCAAATGATTGAAATATACAATGAACAAGTCCGAGATCTTCTTGTTTCTGATGGTTTGAATAAGAGATATCATTTTTTCTATTTATGAAGCTTTTTTATCTTATTTTATTTTGGATTTTAGTTTCTTCAACAGTTGACAGTCCTTCACTCCTAGCACATTGGAAATCCGCAATAATTCCCAGCAGAAAGGACTCAATGTTCCAGATGCAAATCTGATACCCAAACAACTTTATGATTCCAAATTATTTGTTGCCATGAGGTCATTACTTAAAAATTGAAATATTATTTTGTTTGCAGTGTGTTAACTGTCCATGTCCAAGGCAAAGATCTTACCTCTGGAATGATTCTTCGGGGATGTCTTCATCTGGTGGACCTTGCCGGAAGTGAGAGGGTTGATAAATCTGAGGCCACAGGGGACAAATTAAAGAAACATATCAATAAATCTTTGTCAGCTTTAGGGTACGTGATTGCTGCTCTTGCACAAAAGAACTCACACGTTCCTTGCCGAAATAGCAAGCTCACACAGTTGCTTCAGGATTCACTAGGTAAAAAAATCATTCTTTGTGTATAGAAGAAACCCATTGCTTTTCTTCAGTCTAAGCCAGTAATAATTGTCGAATTCATTCTTCAGGCGGACAGGCAAAAACTCTCATGTTTGTGCACATAAGTCCTGAAGTAGACGCATATGGGGAGACAATGAGCACACTCAAGTTTGCAGAGCGAGTTGCCACTGTTGAACTTGGAGCTGCAAAATCCAACAAAGAGAGTGGCGAGATTCGGGAGCTAAAAGAGCAGGTTTGTATGTGCCTAGGAATAATGCTTATCACTTTTCATTAACAGGATTGGCTTCAAATAATGGTGTTTTTTGTGTCTCAAGGATCTCAGAGTAGCTAGAAATTGGTATACTTCTTTTGTCAAGGAAACCGAGAATATTTTTCTTGATCTTTCTTGAACATCGCAGATTGCGAATTTAAAGAATGCACTGGCAAAGAAGGAAGCAGAAGCTGATCAGGTGCAAATAACAACAGATTCAAGGATTAGTCCAGAGATGCAGAGAATGAGGAGTTGTGTCTCCCCATTACCTTTGCGGAGGCAGAGCTTAGGAGATGTCCAAACACAGGTAAAACTCAGGCAGCCTATGGAAGATGTTGTAAAAATAGAGGTATTTGGTGAAGATTTTTTTATCTCATGCTACTATCTTTTGATTCTCATTAAATTATCTCACCTAGGAATCCTTTTCTGAATTTATTTAACTAGAAAAGATGGATGTTGGATGAATGGTGGATACATTTTCTTAGGTTCGGAGCGATTGCACTGGGAGACAAAAGAGGCCTATTTATAGTCGGGACACTCAACCAGTGGAGATAATTGATGATAGTCCTCTATGCGGGAGGATTTATGTGATGCGAGGAAACTAGTACGATTACCATCTCCCGGACTACCTTCTCCTGGTTTACTATCACCCAGTCTATCATCTCCAGACATACAATTAGCAATGTTTGACCGCGACAGTCACACCAAGAATAAAATTAAGCATGACATGTTTGAAGAACAGGATGTCGAAATTGGCAGGAAAAAGTAATGGTGAACAAACATATACCTATGCGTGGTTTACCTTCACAAGATGATGTGTATGGATCTTGGGAAGCTCTCAGACAGGAAAAGCAAGACATCCTTCCAGAGTTCTATTACCAAAGATGCCCCTCCAATCTGAGAAAGGTCTATCCAAATTGTGAAGAAGAGAAATTTTCACCACAACAAATTTATGAGATGCATGGGGGAATCAGAAGCGGAAGACCTGATGTGAAAGGGAAATGTGAATACGAAGGGCAAAAAACTCCTCTTGAAACTGATGAGTCAGAGGTTGAACTTGAGACAAGAAGCAAGGATGATTATCAGACCACTGATTCCTCAGAAGCAGATCTTCTGTGGCAATTCAATGTACCAAATGTTCCTGCCGTGACACCAGTTGAACATGTCTCACGACTTAAGAAGCCACAACATAGTATAACAAAGACTCCTGAGGGGAGGTAACTTAAATATCACTGGACTCTTTTGTTCATTTTGTTGATTTTGTTTCTGGACTTCAACTTCGAAGGAAGACATGCATAATTATGCTATACATGCATTTAAATTTTCAAATAGTGGTATGTTGTTGCAGTGACCTAGAGAAAGCACACTAGGTTTCGGAGGGCATAGTGAATTGAATCATATTTGTGACCTCTAATACAATTTGTTTCCTACAGTTCAAGTTTAGCTTTTAGTTTCCTGCAAATCATTTCTCTTAAATTTAAAATGATTCTTAAAATATCTGAACTATTCTGCAGAAGTCCAAGCCAAGCACAAAACCTTCCTCCAGCAGTCAAGAATTACCGTAAGATGTTGAATGGGAACGGGC
This sequence comes from Taxus wallichiana var. yunnanensis, assembly GCA_018340775.1. NCBI lineage: Eukaryota > Viridiplantae > Streptophyta > Pinopsida > Cupressales > Taxaceae > Taxus > Taxus wallichiana. The sequence continues at coordinate 243,891,800 of CM031240.1, forward strand.
AATCACAAGGTCGAACTGGAAGACAGTTGCCTTCTACTGGGGGAAAATCTAAGCTTGAACCCATAAACGGTGCCAATAAGTAGCCCATTACAGAGGATTACAATCAGGTAATTCTTAAAGAAATGAAAGAATAGAAGCCCACATTTTCAACATTATACTATTAATTGGAACCGGGAATGAGTTTTGAAGATATTTGTGTTGCATAATTTGCCTTCATTTCTATTGTTCCTTGGTTGTAACTGGATGATTGTCTGTCCAGTTTCATGTAAAAACCTCTTTCTCAAGGCAAGCATTTATACAGATTGGAATTATATCAAAGCCAGTCAAAAGATGGCAATAACGAGCGTTGCTGCTACTCCTGTTGTTTTCTTGATGGCTATACATGCAATTCTTTGAGCTTGGTAGCTATCATTTTCTCTTCTGAGGACATCTGTTATTGGATTACAGTGTTGTAGAAAATGATGGATAGCTAGAAGAGTAAGCAATAAATTCATTGCTTCTATGTCTTGTAAGGTTGTATGGTGTGCATAATTAGAGTGGAGGTATCCATGTTGTTACATCTTTCTACACGCTGTGAGATGGAGGCCGCTCTATATAGTTTTGATATGTATTTATTGTAGATTAATCAAATTCCTTAGTGGATTCTTTCAGTTTTGGCCCAACATTTCTGTATACTTCGACCACTGGTATGTAATTTTTCTTTGAGTTTTCATTTTTAGGTGTATTTATATATCCGCATGCAGTGGCTTTTGAGCTTAGGAATAGGACCATTTAAGGGGTTAGGAAGCGGGTTGCGGTCTAAGGGATTTTGTTGTGATTTGGGTCACTGGTGTTTTACATTTCTCCGTTTTTTATGAAGGCCATGCAAGCAGGGTCTTGCCTTTCCCTATTTTTACTCACATTCATCAGCCTCTTCTTATTGTCAATAAGAGTTTCTAAGTATAAGCGAGTCTCTGGGTGGCATGGAGGGGAATTTTTTTAGAAAATCCCTCATTCTATAATCCTTCTTCTTTTAAAGAAGCGTGAAAAATAGGTTTTCACCGTAACGAGGGTTTATTTCTATTTCTGGTTCACCTGTTCTAAAATCGGCATCAAGAAAAGACTCTCCCAACTACTGTAGTATTTTACCCAAACCTCAAATTGACTTTAGTGTGTACGGTATGTTTTCTCTTTCTCTTCTTTTGAGATATTTCCTATAATTTTGTGCTTTGTGTTGTGTTTAACTATGTATAAAAAAATTGAACAAGATAAGAACTTACCAACTTTTTCTTGAGAGCGGTTCTTCTACTACCGACTGTGGTTACAATTTCCCCTCCTTTTCCTATTCTGGTTTGTTCTAAAAGTTTTGATAGAGAGACAACCTCTAAGTTGTGGGCATGTCAGGGTACAATGTCGTGGTACATCTAAATTGATCCATGTTCACATTCCACAAATGACACATTCTATACCAACCAAACTCAAAACCTTCACTTAGAGAGGCTACAATAAATCAACCAATTGTAAGCGCCTCACCTAACACCCTGGTCACCTAAGCTTTTATAGACTTTTTCTTTCTATTCATTTTGATCATAAATTCACCTTTTAGTTCTATTTTGGAGTTATTTTTATAGAAATACAGAAAGTCATCCCCTAAAGTGTAGGGATATCTGGCTCGGATATCACTATAAGCCGAGCATTCCATGATGACCTGCCTCTTTATCTTCACTACCCTTGCTGTACCAAATATATGTAACCTCTCTTTGTAACCTCTTTGTTTACACTTGAGCTGGGATGAGCTGGTTGTGCATAATACTGTTTCACATTTGACCTAGAATAAACCAGTCATCGATCGAGCTAATGAGCATCTTTGTCTTCCATTTGATCACCATGTCATCATTAGTGGTGTGTGATACATCAATAGCATTGATCGGACTAGATCAGATATTCATATGGGTGCTGTGAATCACAACGGAGTACAAAATGTTACATGTGAGAAAGCTATGCAAGCGTTTACATAGCCGTTGTTGTGCAACAATATAGACATCAGTAAATCACAGGATGCGGAAGTGTTGATGAGTTGCAATCCATATGTTGATATCTGTCGAGGAATTATTGCCAGCAAATCATAAATCATGGAAAGATGCGGCATCCCAGGGAAAAGCCAATACTTACAAGTGCGGATCTTGAGTAGCTGTGCTTACATAGCTTTTATACTCAATGTCTTTTCTTTTTCAGGTAACTCACGGCATAATCTTGCTCCACTTTGGACCAACCACTAGTTATTTTTGGAAGAGATAGGATGCCCTTGTAAGTTTTCATCCTCCTCGTTGTCCTATCCACCGAATCTCAATTTTTTAGATAGGTCGAAATGTTTTTCTTTTGCATTTTATCAAAATCATACTTGAAATACACCTATGCTTAAAAAACGCTATAAATCCGAGAATGAGATGTTCTTTTATTTCGTAATATTTTTTTATAGGATGCATATACATTCAAACTAAAAATAGAATGAGGCAAAAAAACCTATAGCTCTAAAAAAAATTCCTTTTCTTCTTTCAGGTATAATGGAGTAGCTTCATGGAGTTAATTAGAGTAGATGCTAGATCAAGGAAGGGGTCTTGTCATTTACGAAATCACGGTTTCCTTTCCTCTTACATTTCTAGGTTTAAATTTATATGTATTCATTCTTAGATATCCATATCCCACGACTTGTGTACGAAAAAATGTAAAATTTCTTTTTGAATGTATAAAAGTGTTTTAAACAATAAGTTGTTTCTTATTTATTTTTACATATGAAAAATTAATTTCTTACACACTTGCATGTAATGATAAGGAATTTAATAATAATTACTTGTACTTACTCATCTAAAACCAAGAATGAAAGAATAAACAATTGTAATAGTTTTGTTTCCTTTTGATAATCCTTAAACTACAACATGATTGCTTGTTGTTCTAGCATGCAATTTCTAATGTGTGATGTTATTCTTGTCTCTGTCAAGGCCCATAACATTATTTCATGGTTGATATATGGTCTTGGTGAAGAAAAAAAAATTGAATGGCCTCATATGTGAGGAATTACATCCTAAAACCATACTCAAGGTGTTGATTTCCTATATTTTTTCCCAGTCATCCATCAAAACCGAGTGACCAATTTTTTTTTACCCCTTCCAATGATGAACAAAAATTCTCATCGGTTTGAGATAGTAGTAAATGGCAGATGTGGTGCCATATTCTAAACCTTATCTATAAGTGCGACCATCCCTGGATAAATCAACAAAGAGACATTAAGAAGAAATTGATTTGAAGGGACTTAGAAAGGGGCCCTGCACCCAAAAACCTTAAATGAGATCGAGATGATGATCTAAAAATGCCATATTTGAACACACCTTCACAGGGGTGGAGCCTTGCATGTTATAAGAAAAAAAAAGTACACTCTGAAATAAGTAGACGATCAATTTTTTTTTAAAAATGGGATCATATCCTTATCAAAGATTGATCCATGTATATGAAGCTTGGGCCTAAAATTCTTGCACTAATTGAGCAATGGATCGAAATTCCCAAGGGATTTTAATAAATACAAGGCCATACATTTTCCGAAACACATGCTTGGTAGGACGATCGTTTAAACAACAATATTGTTCATGAAAAATCACCATGCGTATGCCATGGTGTAGTGCAAATGTGAAAAACATACTTGAAATAAATTTGTACTTGAGTAACACCGCAAATCTGCAATGAAAATTTCTTTTATTTCGTAATATTTGTTCATAGCATGCATAAACATTCGAAGTTGAAAATATAATGATATTTTCCATTTGAAATCAAAGGGGTCCGATGCTAAATAACCTTAAAAATGAGATTAGATGATGATATGTCAAAAGTACATCTTACCATAAGTTGACATCCGAGGAGCCTTGCATGTCAAAATAAAAATAATCTCCTCTCGAAAGAATTACATGATAAAGTCTTTTAAAAACATGATCATATCCTTCTCAAATATTCCTCCAAGTATAGCAAGTTTGGGCCTTAAATTCCTGCTACCAATAGAGCAACGAATTTGAAATTCCCTAAAAAAATTTAAGAAAATACTAGGCAACATGCTTGCTGAAAAACCAAAGGCATAGGAGGGCACTAAATTTATCTTCTAGACACTCTATCATATTAAAGCCACCACACACTAGCTAATAATCTAAAGTTAAGTTATCACCCAACCATTTCCATAAAGTCATTATTTTAGAGCCATTATTAAGAGCATAAACATTAAGAATACCAAAAGAAAAACCAAAAATTTAAATAATCACTTGCACAACCCAATTTTAAGAATCTTGGCCCAAGGAGGTGATTAAGGTCAATAATTTTGGGGCTATGGAAAATATATCAGCACCTTTTTCATCAATACACTAACTATGGAAATGTGAAAAATATGGGGTAGCATAAGTTAGTATATTATGAAGAAAGAAACAAGACATCTCGCATTTCATATAAACAAATAATATCATATTTGTTGAAACAACGGAAAGATAAATGAATAAAGTATTTGTGAGAGGGATCTATAAGACCCCAACATTCCATGAGATGAAATTCATGAAAAATCAGACATATCAAACTCCCCATACCCATCTGGAATACCATCCTTTGAGAAAAGAGTGGACAAATTATCATTTGGTTTGAATAAAAATATCACTTTGAATGGAGTAGCTTTTGGCCCCATTATCTCCTCATAGGTTGTGGGAAACCTCCCTGGGTGGACTATGAGAGCTTCGTAGAGGAAGAGAATTTGAAGATAGTATCTCATTATTCTCTAACATTGAAGGTAAAACCCATATCTACAAGGGTTTGGAAGGAACGGAATTTGACGAGTGGATGACCCCAAGCCCGACTCATCCTTTGAAGGAAGAGGGAAGGAGGCGGGGTAATGAAAACCATGGGAGTGAGTTTAACATTAGATCCCTTCTTATTCCCCACCGTAGTCCAACCATCAATCATACGGTCACCTTTAGGATTGGAAACCGTCGGTTGTGTCACCACCGTCTTGGAATGATCTAGTAGAAGAAAATCGTCAATACAAAGTGTTAGGTCTTGACAATGAAAACAAGTGTTGGGAAGGTTAAAATATACAACTTTTGAGAGACACGTAGGGACCCAACTTGAATATCCAAGTGGTCCTGCAGATCTTTCGCAAGGTCAAATTTGACACACACACACACTTGTTATGATGAGTGAAAAATAACACTCTTGTTCATGGAAAATCACCCTGCCAATGGGTTTCACTATCTCTATAAGGAAAGACTAGATATGAATAGGAATACGGGAAGTTTAATCCAACTAGAATTTTCAATGAAACTTGGTTGCTGTGGGCTAAATTCAAGAGTGCATCAAGAAATCACCAAAAGGGTATTCCCTAAATACCAAAAAATCCACTTTAAGGAGGAGGGATTGGAGTTGAGAAGGCTCATGAAATAAAAAGAGATAAAATCCTTTGGTGAGGTTATGGATACCTAAAACCAGGATACCGTTGGACTCCCAATGGTTTTTTATCTATTTATTAAGGTAGCATCCTGCGTGAATGCAACCACAAAAATATGCAATAAGGAAATTGTTATGATACCACTTGACCACAGGGTCTAAAAATTCATCGAAATAACAACATCCATGGAGGATTCAGAATCCATACCTCATCATAAAATTTTGGCACAAACTTTCGCGTGCGCTTGGGAGCCATTTTCACCACTAGTTGCAATAGTTGTTGCAATGGAAGGAGATTTGGCCATTTATAGGTAAATCACCACCTTAGTGGCGGGAAAATATCCGGGTTTTACTATGATAGGAAAAAGAAAAACCCTAGAAATACTAAAGTGGCACATAGAAAGCAATAATGTATCACAAGTAAACACATAACAAAAACCCTAGCAGCGCTGAATTTTATTTTCAAATCCCAACTTTCTATCCAACAAATTTTAGGTTCTAGCAAGGTTTCAATTTTGCCCTTCAAAAATACAATATAATATTGTTTATAATTCACTAGTAAAATATATAAAAAATTATTTTATATATATTTAACTCGATTTGATATATATTGATGTATCTAGATTACTATTAGATTTTAAATATCAAAGTCATATGCAACAATTATTTTAAAATTTTACAAATAATTTATAGCTAAAATCACAGAAAACGTTTAATCGGCCATTAACTTACTTAATTTTGTAGACCTCGTTTTAAAATTAAAAAATAAGTAGCAGATGCTTGAAAAGTGAGTAAATGATATACCTTCTTTCAAATTCTTACTTTCAAGCAATATAGGAGAGGGAAACAAAAAAGTTAAGCACTAAGAGCCTATGATACGAGAGTGTTTTAATAGAAATTATTATCATTATTAGGACATTCAATTCTAATGTCTAAATAAAAGAGTATATACACTTGTACTATATATGCGCCAATTTTACCCTGTGTAATTATTTAAATACATTAATAAAAGTACATGTCTTAATCTATAAGACTCGATTCACATTTGTCAAATATGAAATCACATATTAATATGAAAATATTACCTTCACTATTACTTTGGGTACTATTTATATTTTTATGGCTTTAACAAGTATAATGTTTGATTTTTTCCACACTTGCATATACATTCCTTATTAATATTAAATCCACTTACTTACGATGTTATTTTTATAGGTATATTCATTTTTCATAGACAGAAACATGAAGGGTTCATAAGCACATAACTCCCGATATAAATTTTTGTTAAACATATATCCCTATGAAGAATTTATTCATCCATAATCTTCGAACATTCATAGTCATCTCCTTTATTAATACAAGTACCTACAAACATGAAAGGTGGTGTAAAACTAAATATTTACAAAAACAATTCACAAACTCTCCCACACGTAATAGTTCAATATTTGGCATTAAAAATGATGTATTTCCTCTATTTCCGTCAAAATCTCCCACACGTAATAGACGTCAGGTTCATGGATTAAAAAAGTCTCAAATTATTCCAACGGAATTGATTTATTTATTAATCAATATGTGCTATACTCTCACTACAACATTTTGACCATTTTGACCAAGTTAAGTTGTAGTGTTAAGTCACATTAAAATAACTTTAATTTACAAGAATAAAATTTTGAACCGTAAAGTTGAAATTAATGTTGGACATGCTATCATAATTTACATGGTAATGTTATGGTTTATTTGGAATGTGTCAATATTAGTGTGACATTAGCAGAGAAATTATGTTGACTTAAACAATGGCTTAAGTGTCACTTTCATTGGTGACATTAAGGTGCCATTTCGGGAGATACTAGGATGAATTTTATAATGTCTTCCTTCCTATCTTCGGTGTCATATTTAAAAGAAACAACATTGTACAATATTAAAATTCATCTTTGTTCTTTAATTTAACCTATACAATTTTATGAATTAGGGACATATTTATTATTAAAGTTACAAATTAGATCAAAAAATAATGTTAGAATTGTGTATTTAGATGTTGTAAAATCACTTGGAATAGATGTGGATAGTTTTGTAAGAGAGAAAACACATTGTGTGGGATTGAGAAAACTACACCACAAATATTGTGTTGGTTTGAGAAAACTAGGGAATATCCATTGTTTTGTATTGAGAAATAGAACAAATAGTGTTTGATTGAGAAAACTATGAAGTACATATTTTGTTAAGGCACACATATTATGGTTAATTAACAATAGTAAGACGTTCATATTATGCTCTATTCATAAAATGATTGGATCAAATTTTATTATTTAGATAAATTAGTCTTTCAACTGTACATAAAAAATGAATTAAATTATTTTAGCATTGTGTGAAGGGAATACATTGTTTCTATGTACATTTATTATAAAGCTAATACTTACTAGCTCTTGAATTAGATAAAAAATGTATTTCAAATAAAAATGAAACATAAATATATGTATATGTGCATTGACCTAAATGTTAATAATTTTGTAAAAACAAATATAGAAATTGATATAGATGACAATGTGATGCAAAATAATGACTTGGATTCTCTTCTAGACCGTCACTCAATTTTTCCCTCCTAAAACTTTGGATAGAGGCATTTATCTACCCCATTATGTAATTTTGAGTTTGAAAAATGATGAAATGCATTTTATTGTATTGAATTATGTATAACTTATTTTGTTTCTATGAATAATTTTGCAAAATAATTCTAAAATTTTAAGGCAACAAGGTTATACCACTATGGAAGAGAGGAAATGGCGGTGCAAGGGTAGATGAGGAATAATGGCAAGGGGCCACAATTATGGTGACAATAGTTCAATTTTTGATTTAAATCCCAATAGGGATACTTATGTTTAAATATTTTTCCATACCCTTTATTGTAAGATCTAACTTTTAGTAAATCAACTAGAAAAGTGACCATCTTCTTATTATTATGAGACATATAATGAAGAGAAAAAATATGAAGTGGTCAAGTACAACAATTTTTTCATTCAATTATGTTCAACAAAATTACAAAATACAATGTTCTCGTAGTATATATAACTAATGAGGAGTGTCATAAAATTAAACATATATGAAAATACACTAAATGCTATGATATAAAGTTAAAAAAATTCAATGCATTTAGTGTTTGGGAATGAGTAGAAAATTTCCTATTGGATATGAAACTTTTTATGTTTTGGGGAAAAAATATTTGATACAACTATATAATGTATGTGATGTAGGTCTAGGTCTCTTTGTTTTGACCCTCATAATTATTATATCACAAACCATACAAGATGTTGGAATTCCCAATTTACGATTCTATGGACTTGAATACTCAATCAAAGACTATAAAGGCTTGGAGATGTATAGGTTTAGTATGTTATATTATGGTTTATGTAAAAAAAGATAATCCGAAAGAAAAAAATTGAGTAGGGGACTAAACTACATATAATTAATTTGTGTGTGTGTGTGTGTGTGTGTGTGTGTGTGTGTGTGTGTGTGTGTGTGTGTGTGTGTGTGTGTGTGTGTGTGTGTGTGTGTGTGTGTGTGTGTGTGTGTGTGTGTGTGTGTGTGTGTGTGTGCGTGTGCGTGTGCGTGCGTGCGCGCGCAGTGCATGCGTGCGCGCGCATATAATAACATTACTAGTTTCATAATTAGTTCTAAGGGATACAAGTCAATGAAAGATAGATTTCTATTTAAGGAGAGTTGGAATGAAAAAGAGGATTACATGCTAAAGAAATTTTCTTATTATATATTAGGTGAACTTATGATGGATATTAGAAAGGGAAAGAGTTTCATATTCAATATAAGTATAACTATCTCACTCCTATAGAGTTAAGAAATTTCCATATAAAGAGGATATTAAATTGATAGTATTTTGTGAATGATTTAATTATGATTTTTACTATATGAATTCATAGAAATAAATCATAAAAAAACATGTAAATTTTTTTATAAATAATCAATATCGTTTTTCATTTCTAACGTTGTAAATTTATAGGATTATTTTTAGTCATTGAATGTAATGAAATTTTTTTCTTTACTATATATTTAATACCATAAATTTTCATTTCAATTCATGGAGATGGAAAATATATCCCCTCAATAGCATGTCATTACTTGGATGGACAATATCTAATGTCGGTGAAAACATATTGTAAATCAGAAAATATGGACTCGTTGGGGATCCAAATGTTTCACCGAGGAAACCCAACAAGTCCCTATAATATTATCATCATTCATCCATCGTTTCACATGCATCTAGTATTGCTAAGGAATCATTACTCCATAATAAAAATTTAAACAGGGAAAAATTCAACACCCCTAAATTATCAAGCAACTATGCATTGTAATAATTCAAAATAAAATTACTACATCTTGTTCTTACACAAAATTTATTTAATTAATTCTATGACACTCTTACGACCATTTTAGCTAATTTAAATTAGATAATTTAATATCAAAATAAAATAAAAATCCATATATCCGCTTCCACATTTAAATAATTTAAATCATAATCAAATCAAATTTACCTCCCAAATCCAAGTTAACTCAAGTTCTGAGTAGAACTATTTTTTTAATCAAACATAGGTGTATACATTGAATCAAATCAACATTTAATGTAACTTTAGTTATCTTCCAAATCATGAAAAATAAAAATCAATCAAACTTCTCCCACCTTCCAAGTATTATCGACACATTCTTGGTGAATAAAAAGCAAATATTGAACTATTAATTAAAAAACAAGTTCAACACCTTGTCAACTTAACCTTAACTCACACTTGTAAATCAAGAATAACAATCCAACTCTCTAATCAAATATGGAAAATCAACTAAAAAATACCAGTCATGTTTACTTATCTCCAATTAAACGTAATTAGACGTTAGCTTGAATATTCACTTTCTTCGGTTATAAATCAATGAGCCTCGCTTTGAAAATCATCCACCAAAGTTTAAGAAAATCTATGCTTATATTTTGTGTACTAATTTAATGGAGTAAACAATTCCTCATACCATTACGATATTCGATCATTCTAGATCCATCAATCAAACGGTCATGGCCTAGCTCACTTGTTTTAGAATACTTGGAGCATCCACATTCCATAAAAGCTTACAAAACGAACTTATCCAACAAAGGGTATCAATAAACTTTCCCTTTCAAAATATCTTATCTAAGGTGGCTTAGGATTTTTGCAATCGATGGTTTACCCTCATTATTATATTTATTTTCTATCTTGTTTTTTATTTTGCATAGTTTACATTCTCGATGCACTCGGTGGGTGGGCCCATTCTTCTTGTATAGTTTTTAGAGTAATTTTTAATAATATGAATATTTCATTATTTTCCTAGTGTTATTTTAACTTCATAGTTCGGATTTCAATATTTTAGGTACAACAGAGAAGGAGAAAATAGTTTAAAATTTTTTTGTAGAACTATTTCCTTGATTATGTCCATCCACAAGTTAAACACGCTAACATCACATGTGATTTGCACTAGATTATCACTATAAATGATAGTGTCATAGTGCACCCTCCCGCATCTTGATTTATGCACCTCATTTAATTAGTTTTCCACCTTGTGCACCTTTCATACACTAGCATAGTCAACTACATGCTATCTTCAAACAAAAAAATGACTACATGCGTTAACATAGTTATTTATAGGCCAATATCACATTAAATTTTCCCTTCATGTGTTAGTGTCTTCGTCTATGTCATACCATTACAAATAAAAATATCTACACATGCTTACACCTTATTCCATGTGCTAGGGTTCTGCTTCACATGCTACCATAGTCTTTTTACACTAGCACATCCAAGTGTACGCACTAATGTGCTATGTTTATGTTTATTTAAATTTTCTCTATTTTCCAACGAGTAAAATTTCTCCTAATTATTGTTTTTAATACTCTTATTAATCATTTTCCTGCAGATTTCAACATTTAAACAATTCACATGTCTATGTTTTTGTTAAATTTTATTCAGCTTTAATTTTTCAAGCAACCATATATGCTCTTTTCTTGTCTTTTTCTAAGTGATCTTGAAAATCTAAAATTGTGAGCTTGCATTTTGTGTTTTCTATTGTGATTTTACCTCATGAAAACTTCTAATTTATTGTTTGTAGGATGATTCATACGATGATAATTATAAAACTAACCTACTAATTGTTTGTTTCCTTTGTCATGAAATCTAGAAAAACTTATCATATGTTTTTATTAAATTTTATAGAATAATTTTACTAAAATTCACGGAGACGGGTTTATTCCCAATCCTATACAAATATGGGAAGTAAATGGTCAAGGGCCATAAAATCAATGTGAGGATACCACATGGACCCCAAATTATTTATCTCCTTGACGAAACTAGCCAACAAAATTTTTACCCCTACCTACTAGACTAGTACACCTATGATAGATAAGGATAAGCTTGTCCTTAGTGATGGTCCCAATTTTATTCTTTGAGCATAGTAAAATAAAACTTATCTAATCAAGGTGGTAAAGTAAATCCGGTGACTAACAATATTTACCGCACTCATTTGGATAGTACTTAGTACTTAGGGAGAGAACCAATTTATAGGAAGCACCGCTTGACTAAGCTAAATTAAGTTTAAAGGAATTCCTATCAATCTTATTTTCATCCAAGTTGTGAGTCATTAATTTTGTGTTCCACAATCTTATCCATCACCATCCTCTCTTTTCAAGAATTTACAAATTCTCTTCATTTGGATACACCTAGCTTGAGTTGGTTTTATCACGTCTTAGCCATAATTTGTTGATTCCATTTCTAATGTTTAAGGATTTTTTTAATTCCAATAAGATCTAAGACTTAAGTTTGTGATACTCACATCCTACCTTAAGCACATCCATTTCAATAAAATTCTTGTCTTTGATATTAACTTTATCAAGGATTAACCACAATGATAATCCAATCATCAATTCACAATCTTTTCCATCTTTATAGGACTTGTACTTTTGGAATTCACTTTGTCAAATTTGAAGAAAATATATTTGCTTTCTCCATCTTATCTTAAATAGAATTCACAAGTTGTTAAAATGTAAGCACTCACTTCCATTTTTTCTTTCGATATCTTATTTCAACATTCACTTTATTCAAATCTTAGCATTTTCTTTCTTATTTTAATCTCTTACTTCAACATTCACTTTGTTGAAATTTGAGTAATCTTCTTTCATCCCTTCATCTCTTATTTTGACATTCACTTTGTTGAAATTTGAATGATCCTCTTTCATTGCTAAGCATTCTTATTTCAACATTCATTTTATTGCCATTTTATTACCTTTTTTCATTTCTATGTATCCTATTTCAACATTCACTTTGTTTAACTTTTACACTTCTTTTTCATCTCCAAAATTTCATTTCAACATTCACTTTGTTGAAATTTGAGTACTTTATTTTTCATCTCTGAGCCTCTCATTTCAACATTCACTTTGTTGAAATTTGAGTGTTTGCTATTTGTCTTCAAACATTGTAATTTAACATTCACTTTGTTAAATTTTGAGAAATCCATTCCTATCTCTTACATTTTGGCATTCACTTTATGAAGTGTAAAAATATTTTCTCTTTCACCACATTTTCATATATAGATATTCACTTTGTCGAAAATATGATCACTCCATTCTTTTTACATGTCTTATATTTTGAAATTTACTTTGTTAAAGTTTAAGCATACCAATCATTACTATAATGGTGGATTCACACAAAACATCAAACGATGATTTATTGAAAATACTTCAGGATATGTCCAAACATATGGCCCATATTTCTTCCCAACTTAGTGAGAAATCAATAAGAAAAAATCAAACAACCTAGAGAAAAAACTACTACACGTAAAGTCGAGAGACAATTTAGACCCCTAGGACAAATTCTCTCTATTGTATTTCATCAATTAGAAAAGGCTAACATGATAAGTTACCCGGGCACATGACCATTATATAAAGGGGAACCCAAGCTTAAGTGGTATCAAGCATCCAAATATTATTCTAGACTTATATAGATCATTGTTCAAGAATTCTCCATTATTTTAAATGCTTAATTCACAACAAAGTCATCAAAATAGAAATCACTTCAGCCCCATAAAAATTTTAATTTTGAATTAAATGTTTTCCAAATCTCTTTAAGTGATGAAAATCAGCGAGATCAAGACAACAAGGGCCTATGATCTAAAATTCATAACAAATTAACTTATTCTTCAAATATTCTTTTGTTCATTGAATTGGAAATTGAAAGCATTTCAGAAAATTATCTTCAAACATCAAATGAAAGTTTGAAAGAGTTTTATGATCCATTTTAAACACACGATACTAAAGAAAAGTCTAAAGAAAATAATCCGCCATCAACCATGATTGAGCTTAATTTTATCCTTTCAATGCTAGATCCTACTCTTTACACCCCTAATGTTGTTATAGAGACATACCAATAACATGTTTTTGGAAACTTACGACAACACAACCATCAATGTCCATAGTTAGTCAAGTCATTATTCTTAAAATTATTATTTTTTCACATCATTCATCTAATATAAATTCTTTATCGATTCACAAGCTATTATCCAACAATCAAGGAAATCATTTACACACATCCCTTCGATGGATTTGACTACAATATCATATTCAATTAATGACATTCATGAATGTGAATTCGATAAGGTGTGTATTCAAAACAACCATTAATTAATCCTAAAATATTCCTCAAATGTCCTCATGAAAATTTGGACATGAACAATCAATCCATTTTATAGTCCAACAACATCGAATATTTGTTTTATAAATCCTAAAATATTCCTCAAATGTTCATCTAGGAATCAATCCTTTGGTCCTCGCATCAATCCTCTTATAGATATCAATTTCAACATATTTTCCACATCAAAAAAATTCATTTACCTTCACATAATTTTTTTGATCTCATAAAAAAAAATTCTAATCACATACCCCTTGACTTCGACCTTGTCCACCCTAGTCTTGTATATCTAGAAAAATCGAATCATGTTATTGAAAATATTTTAGTCCAAACCATTGAATTTGATCTCGTTTGTCTAAGTATCATAAATCGGACCATTCAATTTTCATAAACATGGACCTCTTCCACGATGATTCCATTACAAACCCTATTATGTAAATTAGAAAATTAAAAAAATGCAAGAAAAAAATTATATTACATATCCAACCTATCATCAAAGAACTATTTGATTATAAAAAAACATAGAAGAAAAATAAAATTATTTGCTGGTACTCTCTCGCACTAAGGAGGCCACTTGTATAAAAAAATTATTGTTTCATCCATTGAAATATTTGTCTATCATATCTTATCCTATAGGACGTAGGCTAATATTGTTCCCACAGGTATCATGTATTTCATGCATATTACAGATTTTTCAATTTCAAATGTTTTTACTAATGGTCTAGTCTAGAAGATTACTTGATGAAAAATACCCCTTTTAAGAAATCCATGTCCTTAGATGAAAGAAATAATTTGTTTATAGTGATGGCGACTTCGAGAAATCTTATACCCCTAACCGTGAAATCTAGTGTGAGGGTTGCTTCGCAGAGGCCATGGTGGCATGTGAGAATCAAAGGATGGGGATCCAAGTGGGAATCTTCTACTGGAAGGTTTTTTTGAAGAACCATGTGTTTAGAAGGTTTTCGGTGGCATAGAGACTACCATGAGTAAAGTGTCTAGCCATGGTGTGAATGGCGGTAGCGGCAAAGGTGAGGTCTACTTAGACGATAGAGCCTTTGGAGTTGTGGGTTTTTTCCCTAGCAGCTCTGGGTGATGGTCGGGTGGATGGTGTTGAGGCCGTGTGGGCACGAGGAAAGGTCTGGCTATTTCATAGGATGCTCCAAACATGGGCATCTATATTGCAAAGGATTCCTTGTTGTAGCCAAATGTGGGAGACGCCTAACTAAATCCATTGCATATGCTAAAGGGATGCCCATGGTCTCCTTTGGGAAGGAGGTTATAGAATCAATGGATTTCTATCGGAACATGGGTTTGATTTACAAATTCAATGGTGACTTCCTAGACTGCAACCTTTACACAAATGGATTGTTGATCAATGGTGCCCTCTCATTGAAGGTAAATTTAATATCTACCCCTCTACTCGGGAATTTTTATAGCAGTTTTCACATTTCCTTGGATAAGGATGTCATTTTAGGAAAATATGGTATACTAGCCACATCTTCTTCTTGTGAAGCCTTTGTTCCCACACTTTAATCCCTTCTCTAAAACATTTAACACCGCACCTTCATCGGTTACGCTGCCTATCTCGCCTCTGCATTTTTGGAGTGTTCATTTCTTCTGGGATAAGGGTAATGCTTTGGGTAATTTATTAATGGTAGATCATGAGAATGAATCATATGACCAAACCAAATTTTACTTTGGATCTTTAGGGATATGGATATGTCTAAGGAATACATGGCCATTATGGAGTTTAAAGTCAAGGATACAATATGGACAAAAATCTTGGATTTTGAAGGATTTTCTTTTAGATGCAGAACTTGTTTTTCTCTAGGACATCTAGCTTCTAATTGCCCTATCATTAAGAAACAACGTAACGGTTAGGTCTCATGGTGGAAGGATTTTAAACCAGATAATTTCATGGTATATCATCTTGATGATAGTGATTGTGAAAATAATTCAGTTAGTCTTATGGATAATCATGATGTGCAGAAGGGTGATACCATCTCCTTTCGCCCTAAACCATATACTAATTCATAGAACGTTTAAGGAATGGGGGGGATAATGGCCCCTCAGATTTATGTTGTCTCATAAACCTCCAATAAAGGAGGCTCTTGAAATAAGTCTACCTATCCGCCAGGATGAGAATGAGGATCCTAATAGCGATGATGGATGGCTGATTGTGCACAATGAGAAAAATAAAAATTTGAAATTCCCCTCTCAAGATGATCCCTAGAACTCATACGGGAAAGATATTGGGTGTTAGGGTTTCCCCTTGGTTTTTTTGGTTAAGCGGTTTTTACTTGGTCCGCTTTGGTGGCCTTTTCTTCTTTTGGGGTTTTGTTGCATTTGAATCCTCTCGGCTTATCTGGTTGTTTCACCTTGGGCCTTTGGGGCCTTGTTCCATGATATTTCACTTTTGTGCTTTGGTGCTTATGTTTTGGTTGTCAATGTTCCCGATCCCTTAAAAATTTCTTTTACCTAATCTAATAAAAAAAGTAAAAAAATTTACCCCAAATTTTTTTCTTCCCATCTCAATATCATTAATGAGATTTTGCATCCTACTAGCTGCATAGGGCTATGATTTGGAGTAAAATTGTATCTCCTACATGGAAAATAAAAAACATAGTAAGTTCAATCAAAATATACAAAAAAGGATTCATAATCTCTACAACGTTTTCTCTTCATAATCATCTATGTTGAGCCCATGCTTATTTCCTCGGTAGAGTGAGACTAAGAAAAGAAAATTGTACCCTTAGAAGCATATGTACTGTCTTGAGTTTTGTATCCTTACCTCTTCTTTGGTGGTATGAGGAATAATGTAAGGGGTCATTTCAAAAACAAATATAGAAAATAAATCCTTTCAAATAAAAAGTTCTTAATCATAAAAATACCAAAGAATCAATTTGGCTACTCTTGCCAAGAGAGACACCCTTTCTTTACACTGATCTTCCCAATCGGTGGGTCATCAATGGATCTAAGTCTAGACAACACCTATATAGTAAAATAATATTTGAATCGATCACATAATATTGATCAGATTTGAGTCACATTTTCTCAAATGGACCATTGTTAACCTTGTATCTTTTCATCCATCATCTTCAATTTGATATTATTATCTCTTTTATTTTATATCCCTCTTCTCTTTCAATGGCTAGCCCTCGCATCTTAGAAGTTGTGTGCAATCAAGAGTGGTGTAAGAAATCATAATCACTATATCAAAATTCTACCAATAGAATTAAATTTTTATAATTGTTTGACCATAAGTCCAATCAAGAACCCTAAAATTTAAAATATCAAAACATTAAAAAATATTAAAAAATTATATATTCTAAAATCCTTAAAAATAGAAATATATTAAATATTTTGAAAAACAAAACATTCAAACGAAACAAAAATAAAAGCGATCACAAAGCCAAAAACATATAAAAAATGTTTCAAACAACTCTCATCAACTGTCAACACAGCTTAAACAATATCAAACCTTTGACTACAATCCTAGTGATTGTTCGACCGTATACTTTCATGACTATAAATTTTCATACCCATTACATGTATCATTTCTTGTGGGTAAGATACTCATTTAGAATCTTATGTGTATCTTTTCTTAGTGAATCTCAACCCTCATTTTATTGCCTACATGTATCCTTGCTTGGAAAATTGATCTAATTAATTTAATATCAAACTTCAATGAGATCTAATAAGATTGTCATGAGAAGTTTTCTTAACTCTACTCTTTGGTTCGATCCAATCCCATTTCATGTATGCTTTCTTGGGGCATTCACATATACTTATTATTAACTATGGAATACATTAGGGGATAGTTAGCTATCATTATTACTAGTTATGTTGAATTGTTATTCTTTTTTGACCTATTGTAAGTAATTTTGTGAACATTTTGGTTTTTATATAACCTTGGTGTGTCTATATTTTGTATGCATAGGGTTTTGTTTTCATTCTTATCTTAGCAAAACTAGTTAGAATTATGGATTAGATTTTCATTGCATTTGTTGATATCATTTTTAGTTGGTTTTATTCAATTTTTGCAGACCTTTGGGCTCGTTGATCTTTCGTTTGTAGTGTGTAGCTATTGGGAGTACAAGTTGTTAAAAGAAAATAGGGAACCATGTGATGACAGGGATGAATAGATATTTCTTGATATCTTTTGTAGGGTGATTAAGGTATGGAATTGAATTCATTCATACTTGGAATTGGTCACAATGTTTGATGAGGTAAACCATATTGTGAATCTTTATTTTGTTAGAAGATAACTAATACATGTTTGTGTTAGTATTTGTTAGTGATCGGTTGTATAAACCGTCTCCCTCACGCATACATTCCTCATCTTCGTCATTTTGTATCTTTTGAATATAGCAATATACATTCTCTTCTTGTGCGTCCATCATTGGTTTCAGAGCAGGTCGAGGTCGTGCCTGGAGGAAGAGTAGACTGGTGCCGCGTGTGTTTGAGTTCCCTGTCCCGTTTTTTGGTGTTTCTTTTGCTGTGCGTGCCACTTTTGGTGTTTCTTGTGCTGTGCTTACCGCCTGAAGTAGCGTGAAGGAAGAGAGGCCGTTGGAAACCCGTGAAAACATTTTTGCTGGTGCGTGAGGAGAGGTCCCGCGTAAAGGAGGAGAGCAGGCATTGATTTGTGGTCTGGTGCGTGAAGAAAAACGTTGCTTGTTGGTGCAGTTGCCTGTTCCCGCGTGAAGGAGTGTGCCTGTCTCGTTGAAGGGTGTGCCTGTCTCGTTGAAGGAGGTGTTGTCTCGTTGAAGGAGGTGCGTGAAGGGAAAACGTTGCTGTCCCGCGTGAAGGAGTGTGCAAACGTTGCCTGTCCAGCGAGTTGGAGTCCCGTTTCTTTGCTGCGTGCCTGAAGGAGCGTGAAGAAGACTGAGCCTGTTGCCATTTCTTTTGCTGTGCTGTGCATGCCTGAAGGAGAAGAAGACTGAGCAAGATTCGTGCTTGTGACTACTACGTGTAAGCAAAGTCAGCAAATTGCAAATCAGTGTGTGCGCGTATGTCGCAAATTTCCGATGCACAAAGCACCGCGAGCAATGCACCAAATATTTGGGCATTGAATGACAACGAAGACACCACTGGGCTATTCTTTGCCTTGGTCAACGAGCTACACAACACTGGTAACATTCTCTTTGACGAGATTGTGCGCGCGACTGTTGGAATACTTCTGGTTCGACGTTCGATGTCAAGCACGGCGGATTCGTGCAGAACTTGAACGTGGTTATGATGCAGATGACGAACGAAATAGAACGCCCACAGGAGCGTCGGCGTCTCACTGCACGAGCCTATAGAGCCCATCTTCGGGACAGATTCCTTCAGTAAGCATTGTAGCCATTTTGAAAAATAAATAAATAAATAAAGATACATTTTTGAGTTTTTTGAAAAATGTCTGCTCCAAAAATATTGCTATCCGATGCCCAACTCTTGAAAGGGCCAAATTTCACCGCATGGAAAACCAAAATGTGGATGATTCTTCAATTCAAAGATCTTTGGGGGATTGTCTCTGGCAAAGACGCCCCTCCTGCAGACGATGATCTATTGGAAAAATATGAAAAGGTTGATGCGAAAGCACTCATGCTCATCACCCTCAGTCTTTCTGATGAGGTGCAGCCATACATTCGAAGAAGCAACTGCTTCTTCTCAGGCATGGAGCGCATTGTGTACCATCTATGAAGCTAAGAATCTGACGTCAAAGTTGCAACTTCAGACAAAGCTTCATACGATGAGTATGCATGAAGGCGAATCAGTAGAAGCCTTCTTGTGGCGTGTAGGCTGAGTTACGTGCGAGAACTCTCTGCACTCGGTGAACCGATGGACGACAAGTTGCTTTCCCCGCTCACCTGCGAGCTCTTCCTTCACGGTTTCGGACACTGATCACACGTTGATAATTACTCAACAGGAGGTGAGTTTTGCAACCCTGGTGAATTATCTCCAGGAAGAAGCCATGCAAAATGTACAAGAAGCCTTCGAAGACAAGGCTCTCATCACGAGGCAAAAACATAAGCCTCGGAAAGGGCAATCAGCCCCCAAATCGAAGCGGCATGTTCAAGCGGACCATCTTCACAATGGCCACCACAGCCACCCCGAAGCGGCGCATAATCACAAGGTGGATCGGTGGTGCCACATTTGCTCCACGGATATGCACACGACTGTGAACTGTTATTACAACGGTCGCAAGTATGGAAATTCTGGTGAAGAGAGCACTTCTGGCCGAGGATATTCCAAGAAATCCCGATGGCATGCTCGTAATCAGAGGCAGAAGGGCCACATTGCTGCTCAGCAGGAAGCCACCTCAGATGAAGAGGTACCAGATACGACTCATTCTGACATTGTTCTAGTCTCACAGACTTCGCAGCCGTCAGAAGATGTCTGGTTGATTGATTCAGGTGCCAGCAAACACATGACTGGCAACAAGAAGTTGTTCCATACTCTGAGTGACCGGCCCACTGGAGATCGGATCACCATTGCAGACAATCAAGAGTATATTGCAGCAGGGATTGGTGATGTCATCATTCCTCTTGGAACACGAAGATGTACACTCACAAAGGTGCTCTATGTTCCAGGTTTGACTTCAAATCTTTTGTCTGTAAGTCAACTTCTTAACCATAGAATGCAGGTTGAATTCTTTGTTGAGAAAGGGGTCAAGTCCTGCATCATTTCCCAGGGAGAGTCAGTCATTGCTCAAGCATTTCTGAAGGGCCGTCTATTTGCACTGGATGCGGTCACTTCATCTAGCGTTGCTCTCTCTGCATCAACGGCAGAGTCCACTGCACTTTGGCACTTTAGATATGGTCATCTTTCTGCTGGGGCTCTGCATCAACTCAGTGCGAAGGAAATGGTAAGAGGGCTTCCTCCACTCTCCCATTCCTTACCTGTTTGCTCGGGATGTCTTGCGGGCAAACAACATAGAGGTCCATTCAAACAGAGCTCTTATCATTCTACAGAGCATCTTTAGGTCATTCACACCGATCTGTGCGGACCCTTGCCAGCTAGCTTTCAAGGTTTTGTGTACTTTCAGCTCATCATTGATGATTACTCACGGAAAATGTGGGTATATTTCCTTCGGAAGAAGAGTGAGGCACTTGCAAATTTCCAGACCTTCTACCAGCAAGCCACCAGGCAGTCTGGGAAGCCTCTTCTTCTCCTCCGCTCAGATCGAGGGGAATTTGTGTCAAAGAAGTTCTTAGCATACACAAGCGGCATGGCATTCAACAACATTTGACTACTCCCTATACGCCCCAACAGCAGGATTTCCGGCGCCACAACAGATTGTCATGGAGATGGCTCGTTGTATGCTCTCAACGCCAAGTTGGAGGATCGATTTTGGGCGAAGCGATCCAGGCAGCGAGTGTATTTACTCAACCGGGCACCCACGAAGATCTTGCGAGAACAAGACACCGAAGAGGTATGGGTGAGTCGTAAACCTTCTATTCATCATTTAAGAGTTTTTGGTTGTACTGCATATATGCATGTTCCAGATAAGAGAAGGAAGAAGATCGATCCAAAGACACTGCCATGTCTTTTCTTGGGGTATAGTACTACCTCAAAGGCATATCGTCTCATGGATCCTGAGACGAAGAAGATCTACGAGAGTCGAGATGTGGTATGTGATGAGTCGTCCTTTGACTCCTTGCCACACAATGGAGATCCAGTACCGACCTCGTCACATAGATTGCTCACACATCCAGATGATGAGCAAGATGATTCTTCTCAGAGAGAAGAAGAGCTGAGTGGAGATTTGTTCGTTGATCTTGGCACACTGGAAAACACATCTTCACATCAGCGGCGCTGACGTCTGAAATGGGTCAGTCTATCGGGGATGCACACACAACTCACTTCCTGGTACTTCTACGGGAGTTAGAACACGAAGTCAAGCTAGACATGAGGTAAATTTTGCACTCATGAGTTCAGTTGTTGAGAGCACCAAACCTGACACTGTTCGTGAGGCATTAGACCAACCACAGTGGAAACAAGCTATGGATGCTGAATATGATTCCCTGATTCAGAATCGGACGTGGGAACTTGTCGATCTGCCTCCAGGTAAGAAATCCATTGGCTGCAAATGGATTTTCAAAACAAAATATAAGCGAGATGGTTGATTGACAAACACAAAGCACGACTTGTTGCGAAAGGGTTATGCTCAGCAAGAAGGAATTGACTATGACGAGACCTTTGCACCCACTGCGAAGATCAAAACCATCAGAGTTGTATGTGCACTGGCAGCACAAAATGGATGGAAACTTCAGCAGATGGATGTCAAGAGTGCTTTTCTAAATGGTGATCTGCGAAGAAGAAGTGTACATGGCCCAACTTTGAAGGGTTTGTAGACGAGCATCAACCACACAAGGTATGTCGTCTGATAAAGTCTCTTTATGGACTTAAACAAGCACCTAGGGCATGGTATATAAAAATTGATGATCACCTATTGCGGCATGGATTCACTCGTAGCCCCTCGATACAAATTTGTATATCGAAGGTAGGAGCAGAGATTGTCATTACGGTTTTGTACGTAGATGATCTTGTGATCACGGGAAGTTACGACAATCTTGTAGATGATGTAAAGAATGATACGAAGAAATCCTTCGACATGGTGATTTGGGGCTACTTCACTATTGTCTTGGCTTAGAGATATGGCGAAGAAGAATCATATCTTCGTCTCCCGGATGAAATATGCCAAGACACTCTGAAAAAGTATGGGATGTCGGATTGTAAACCAATGTCCACACCTATGGAAAAGGTTTGCAACTATCTAGATTCCGGATTCACCACGGGTAGATGGCACTCACTACGGGCGGCTTGTGGGAGTCTCATTTACTTGACTTATACCGGACCGGATCTTTGCTTTGCGGTGAGCTATCTCACCCAGTTTATGCGAGAGCCGAAGAAATGTCATTGGATAGCAGCAAAGCATGTGTTGAGATATGTCAGTACGATTGACTTTGGTGCAGAGTATCGAGAAGAACACTCATTTCTTCTTACGAGGGGATATCTGAGACTCGGACTATGCGAGGATCCGTTGATGACGGAAATCCACTTTAGGATATGTTTTTCATCTCGGGTCTGGACCTATCTCGTGGATCAGCAAGAAGCAAACTGTTGTTGCTCTTTCATCCACTGAGGCTGAATACCGCGTTGCACGAGGAGCTGTGTGTGAAGCAATTTGGTTACGTCGCATTCTTGCAGATATAGGGATTCCTGAAGAGAAGCCTCCCATCATTCACTGCGACAATCAAGGTGTGTTAAAGCTTGTGAAGAATCCTATTTTCCATGAACAAACAAAGCATATTGAGGTCGAATGTCACTACATTCGTGAACAGGTCTTGAACCACCAAATTCAGCTCCAGTACTGCCCTACTGATTCTCAGATTGCAGATATTCTCACCAAGCCTCTCGGCAAGGTGAAGTTTGATTTATTTAGGGGGTACATTTGTAAGAGCAATGTATTAAGGGGGGGAATGTTAGATAACTAATACATTTGTGTTAGTATTTGTTAGTGATCGGTTGTATAACCGTCTCCCTCACGCACAGTCTCCTCATCGGCCTATATAAAGGCGTCATTTTGTATCTTTTGAATATAGCAATATACATTCTCTTCTTGTGCGTCCATCATATTTTCTAGTAAAATAATTGGATATATGTTTAGGTATATGTCCTTTGATTGGGAGAAAATTAAAAGACCATTCCATTTTGAAATATGGAGAATGGAATTTTTGAAAACTTGAGGTTTAATCATTACCTTGTTATACAAGAGGTTTTATATATTTTATCCTTGTATTCAAGTTGTTGAACTTGGAATATGGATAAACCATTGATTTGGTAAAATTTATTTCTTAGATAGTTTTTTATTACGTTTCTAATATTTATTAATTCACATGCATGTTTAACATCAAACACTTTTTTTGGATTCCTTTCTCTGTTGATGAGAAAGGAGTTTTTACCCTTCTCTTTGGAATAAAGTTTTTTATATATCATATCTCACCTTGTGCTTTCATTTGAATATGCATTTTTGAAACTAATCCAGTTTAATTAGGTTGAGATATATCACTCACATGGAGTGTAAACGGACCCATTGGTCATTTTAGTAAGACAAGAAAATAGGTTCTATTCAAAAATTTCTCTAAGATGCTTCTTGGAGTTTTAGATAGGTACAAAGAAAGGAATTGGTTATCACTTCATGGATTTGCAATGGTTTGATTTACTATTGTGTTTTTAGGATGTATATGACATCTATTTCATTCCATCAAAGTTATCCTTCCCATGTATGCTAAAGAATATTGTAAATCCCAAGCATAGTAAAATGATTTTTGCATATATATATAATCTTGCATACTTATAAGACCCGTTCAAGGGCACATTTAAAAATCCATTTATACATACATGCATGTTCTTCATGCATTTGGGTAAGTGCAGGAAGTTGATGGACAAATATAGGGTCATCCGTGGACATCATATTGCAAATAACAACATAATATCAACTTGTAGGGATTATTAGCAATACATACACTAAAAATTAGACAAAATTATATTAATATGAATCGTATAATCTAGAATCTAGTTTCTAAAATACTAATTTTTGTAAAAAATGGATAAGATTAGCTATATTAAACACTCAAAATTCAATGACTTGGTTTTTTTTTTTTTAAATGCCGATAAGATTATAGTCTGTTTGCCCACAATTTGGATGACCAAAAATTGATATATATTTTTTTCCTTTGGTGAGAAGTTATATGCCACTATCTATCTTGGGATGGATTTTATTTTGTATTTTTTGAGTAATATTTTATTTTTTATGATTTTTTCCGTGAAAGTGGTATGAAAACATAAAGAAAACAGAGCACTTTCCGTTTGCCCGCCATAACTTCATCAAAAAATATTGAAATCAAATAAATTTTTTTTTGAACATGTATATAATTTCACCACGGTTGGGATGGTATAATTTTTATCACATTCTAATAAGTGAAACAAATTTTGCAGTCTTAAACGTAGACATAAACATTCACAGGAAAAAGTGTCTTAAAGACCTACTATTAGTAAAAAATTATAAAATGATATTTATCCTCTTCTATTCACTTTAAAATCAATATTTATACAAATCTAATAGTCTCCCCTACGCAATGGTACAATTTTTATGACATAGTTTTTACTTTTCGGCATGGTTCAAGTCCGCGGAAGACTAAATTTGATGTTTTTCTGTTTTTAATGTAAAATTCGAGGATTTGATGTCCACTTAATTGTCCCCCAACTTGGTGCACTTACCCATTTTGTGGGTTAAGTAATCAAATAATTTTACAATTTCCTTTGAGAAGAACTTCATGACAGGTTTATCATGCGTATATTATCTTCTTAGTTTAACGATTTTAAAAATTCAATTTTTAACTCCTCATAAGATTTGGAGTTTCTTGATACATTTTGTTAGAGGATTTTGACTCACACTTTCAGCTTGGAGTTTTTGATAGTAGTCACGTAGGTAGTTTTGGGGACATGTTATATTATGTCTATTTGATACTTGCATTCAAAATAATTATTCTTATGACATACATCTATTTTGAGCATATAAATGTTGGATGCAATTATAATACCCACATTTGGGAATATTATTTTTTAAGTTACACCTACTGATATTTTGTGATGATTTGTAGTTTCACCAATTTGGAATGTGACATTTGTGTAGGTTGTTTTGATCCATCCCTGATTTCACATTCGATAGATGTTTTTATCTTCACCGGAAGTTTCACATTTAGCCTAATTATTTGCTCTTTATAGGAATTATACAATTAATTTTTGAATCATTTATATGATATTTTGCAATGATTTTCTAGTATCGCGAGGTTAGTTGGACATTTTTTGAGAAATAATATTCTTATCTATTTCATATTTATCTATTTGGGTGAAATTCGTATTGATTTGTTCTCATGATTGATAGTTTCAAATGGTCATTGCACACCATCCTATCATTGGCATTTTTTGAATATTTAATACCTATATCTTTGACAATAATTTGTAGTTTTAGAGTGTCAATTGACACTCGTCTATTTATGGAATTTAGTAATCTATTTCATATTGATCTATTTTAGGGATATTTTTAGAGTTGAAATTTTTTGCAGGTGTTGTCATGAGAATTTACATGGGAAAAAACCACCCAAGAACAAGATAACTTTTCCCATAGATTCGAAATATTTGATAGTCATACCTTTCCAGGACACCCCCAAGTAAGTACTATTCTCAACACGGTCTTACCCAGTCGGTCCCAAAGTGAACCTCTAGTGGATGTTAACTCGGTACCCTAGGTGATTGAGGAAATTCAAGTCAATCCCCCTAGGTTATTTTAGGAGCTCTTAAAGAATGCAAGTTCTTGGTAGTTTTGGAAAGGGCTACTACTAGCCTTCTTGATCTTTAGTGTGACCCCCCCAGGAGTGGAATAGAGGAAAAAAATCCAACATGGAGGTGAATCGAGGGTCTAATAGCATCAAGAAATTTGTTTTTAAGATTCAGAAAGATTTAGAGGAGTTGGGGCAAATCCATCAGAAACATGGTTCTTAGGCTTAGGTAGTGCACAAGGAAAAAGAGATACTAAACTTAGGGAAGTGATTTCAGGAGCTCGGGTGGATTTAAGATCAACAAAAGTATCATCGGAAATGGAATTAAAATCTCTACAAGATGGTGAGTTAACATTTTTCACAACACCTTGGTGAAATAGGTCTCATTGGAAGTTTTTATCATGCATAGATATGGAGCCGAAATAAATCCATTTTTTCGAGCTTACATGGAGGAATCAAGTTATATTATCTCCACCATTACATTCATAAGGCATTTTTCAGTCAATACCATATATAATTTCACCAAAAAAATTCCATCGGGAGCTCAATTTATCATCGTTGAAGTTGTCTCCAATGGTACAAGTTTGGGAGATAATCAATTTTGAAGAAGACATGTGTCGCTCACGGATCTGGAGCATTTTGATGTCCCTTTAATCCCTTAAGAAAATGGACATGATGGACATAAAAATTCACCCAACCCTATTTTTCTCTCTTGTCACCCATGGAACCTTCTGTAATGCAATATTCATCCCCAGTGCTTATCGGAGCTCATCCCCTCAATTTTCCGGATCGTGACCAAGTTCCGGATTCTTGTGTGATGTAAAAATTTATGACTCTTATGTCCCTTTTTGTAGAGGGACATGATGGACATAAATTTTTCCTAGCCCCATGTATGCCTCCTAGTTCTCCATACGACCAATTTCCAAACAGTGCTTCTCTCAAGCTTTCTAGCCCACATTTTATATTGTTGGATGTTTGAAAAGTGCCGTGAGAAGGAATGATGTGAAAATTGATGTCCCTTTCATCCCTTTAGCTAAAGGGACATCAAGGACACAAAAATTCACCCAACCCTAGCTTCAAAATTTGAAAATTTCTAACTCCTTGTTGGTTCTTGTTACTTCTCCATTATTTCTCATGAAACTCACTACTAGATAAAAGTTGTACAGAACTCCTAATCCACCATTTCTTCACTCCAAACCAACCATTTCATGGCCATTAAATCCTCCACATCATGAAAAAATAAGAAGAAGAATAGATGGTTAGGAGAAAGAACAAAAGAGAAAAAAAAAAATATCTTCATCTAAAAATCCCATTGTCGTGAGACGAAGAAATTGGTATATCTTACAAACCAGGGCACGAATCGAAGAACTGTTTGTTGCTACATTCATCATTTTCAAAGGCCATAAAAAAATTTCCAAAAAATCCCTCATTTTTAGAAAGAATCATTCACAACGAAGAACTCTTCTTCTTGGCACAACAAAGATAAAAATCAAATTTCCCGCCAAACCGGCAATTGGTTTGAAGAGAAAAATCACCGGTGGAATGAGGAAGAAAAACCCACATCAAAAATATAATTTTCTTCATGATCTGAGGCTGAAATGGAAACCTAAAATTTTCAAGCTCCATTAATGGCTTCCATGACACAACAATGAAAAAATTAGTGAGCTACCTCTCCATTCCTCAAGGTTCCAGTGGGCGAAATTGTGTGAAAATTGGAGGGAATGATCATTGAAAAATATAGTTTCACCTGAACTAGTTTTCACACCACGAAGTCCCCATTTTTTAGTGATATGGAGAACTGAGTTTTCATTAGTGTTATGCCTTGTCACTTGAAGAACATCGGTGAAAAGTCATCAAGCTATCTCTTAACTTCTCAAGGTTCCAGTGGGTGAAATCATGCAAAAATTAGAGGGAATGATCATTGAAAAATCTAGTTTTGTGTAGACTAGATTTTATAACATGAAGTCCCTATTTTTATTGATTTTATAGGATGTGTTTTTGTCATTATTATGACCACGCCATGAAAATATCACTTTCCCACTTGTTCAGATGAAGGAATTACTCAAAATGTGGAGTGTGGAACCCCAAAATAAAACCTAGAATTTCAAGACTTGTTTTGTTACAATCTAACACATTCATTGCAATTAGTAAAAAAGAAGGCCTTCCTACATAGGGTATTGTTACTTCAGTTAAGCCACCATCTAAATACGATATAAATAATGCGGTGAACATAGAGGGTGTATTGTAAGAAAATTCACCTAAAAGGTCATCTCGGCCCGCAATTGACACTTACTAAAAATAGTAAGTGGTTCCACAAACCCCTACTATAAATAACCAGTTGGTCCAAAAGGAACGAGGAACATAGTAAGAAGAAATAATTCAAGCTACTGATAGCTAGTTGAGGTTGGTAAAAGCTAACTTGTACACTACCATTTTTATTATGTTATTTTACTTGTTTGTATGCAATACCGTGCTTGTTAAAATTGTTGTTTTCTTGTGAAAATGGTTTGTGTATTTTTTGGGTAGTAGGAATTAAGTTTTGTGTGGGAGAAGGGCTCACGAAATGATTTCGTGGGAGTGTGAATCAGATTCTTACATATGGGGAGTGAAAAGGAAATCATGGTTTTGTTGCAGGCTTGCAAGGGAGAGATAAGGATTTTGTGTTCAATCTTTTTGCACTTGGAGGCTTAGGGTAAGACTCCCACCTCACTTGGGAGGCATAAGGAGTTTGTCTCCTATAGCCCTTCCTCTATCTGGTTTGATCCTCAAACCTTTGTGTGGTTGTGAAATTGTAATCTTGTTCGTTATGTTATCTTGGTTGAGTTGAATGCCTTGTATGTGTTTGTTGTGAAGCCACCTTGTTCAAAGTTTTCATTATTTTTCAATTATCCTCATGGTTATTCGGTTGGGGCTCGGGGCCATTAAGGGGATGGCTTCTCCTCTTAATTTATTTAAGGTTGGGTTTAGAGCTTTGTCTACTCCCCCTTCCTTGTTTTCTGATCTCATTGTGAAGTTTGAAGAAGGCATGTTTTAGAGCTACCATTGTGGAGAAGCATGCATATTGAAGACTTGAAGTTTTGCTTGTTGATAGCCTTGTTGTAATTTGTTCATTTTCCTTTATCCCCACTTGAGTGGATGTTTGTAAATTGTAAGCTTGGGAGAAATTTGTTGTAATACTTGGAAAATCTTTCATATTGTGAACTCTCTTTATGAGTGCTTGTTTAAGAGACTTAAATTTTCAAATGTTTTATTTTTAAAAAAATAAATTATCAAGTTTTACTTGTCATGATGAAAGAAAGATTTGACTATTGTTGAAAAGGATATGTGTTCTTTTAATTCAATTAGTTTCTTGTTTTTCAAATGTGATATACTTTCATTTCTAAAAATATTGTAAAGTTTGATAGAATTCATTTTAAAATAATTAAGTATCTTGTTGGTTTGCATTTGCTTTATGAGATTAAATGGTTATTGTGCTTCCTTAAAAGAAAGTAATTTGAGGTAATTAAACTAGACATGTAATACTAAAATAGCTGAAGAAAATAGATGTTAAAATCTTAAGATTAAATGAAAAAATCCCTTTTGTTTCCTATCAACATTTGGTAAAAAGAGTTGTGTAATAATTCATTTGATTATCAAAAGCCTATCCTTAGATGAAACAAACACTAAAGAAATGATTCACATAATTTTATAAGGGAATAAGTTCATATCTACTTCCCTACTTCATTTATAACTATGGCTAAGCTACTTATATAATAACATCATCTCTTACCAATGTTCCCTTTATAAAAAAAAAAGAGAACTTTAAAAACTTGATTATCTAAAATCCCATCAATATATTAACATTCATTCAATTTTTTAATAATGATGAAATTTAAAATTTAGATTATATGTGTGTGTGTATTAGTATTTATTATTGTTATTATTATTATTAAATATTAACATTGTTAATATTAAAACTAGTGATAATATAAATATTAATAAAAGTGTTAATAAACAAAACTTTATATATATAATAACATAACATTTTATGTATACGGTTTAGTCGCTTTATTGTTTGTTTTAGGTGGAATGGGGTGGGGACGGGTCGACAACCCCACTCCCCACCCCATTTAATTAAATAGGATGGGAGTGCAGGGTCGGTGACCCTCCCCCTTTATTTTAATGTTCAAAAACATGTGGGTGGGGCCAAGCCCCCACCAATATGAAATGTTTTTATAACCCCTCTATGGATTTTTATGTGATGAAACTTATAACGTGGACTGTGTAAAAAAAAAGAAATAAAAAACCCTAGAATACGGTAGAATAGAAATGGAAAAGTAAAATAAAAATCTAGTTGGGGTTATGTATATCCATTCCAAGCTCGATCCTCTTCTTCCATGGCTTCCTCATCTTCCTTCTTCCAGAACTTGCAAAACAAAATGAAGAAATGAGTGAATGAAAAGATTGAAAAAGCCTTCTCGAAAAGAT
The DNA here is from genome assembly GCA_018340775.1 of Taxus wallichiana var. yunnanensis. Lineage (NCBI taxonomy): Eukaryota > Viridiplantae > Streptophyta > Pinopsida > Cupressales > Taxaceae > Taxus > Taxus wallichiana. Next base: position 243,922,743 of record CM031240.1, read on the forward strand.
ATTATGGTTTCTATAGAATTTCCCCATCTAATGGCCTAGATTGGATTCATCCAATGGCCCAAATTGTCTCCTACAATTGTTAGGTGGGAGTTGGTGAGATGATCATTTGATCACATGGGTCTTGTTTTGAATGGGGCCACTTGTGTGGTTTGAAAGTTAATTCAAATTTAGTATTCCCTTTTTATTATTTTCTTTTGCAACTTTCAAAGTTAATTAGACCATGACCTAGGGAATTTAATTAAACCCTCTTCCTTAATAGTTTAGACCCCTTTTATATTGGAAAATTAAATTAATAGCCTTGTGTAAATGGAAGGGTTATTTTAGACTTGGACTTTAATTTTAAATTATTGCATGACTTTAGAAACCACTTTATTAAATTAATTTAATATTATATGACTCAATTATCTTAAAGATAACTATAGATTAATTAATATTATTATTTAAGTAATTTTGTGATAACCATTGAAACCAAAGGTTACCCTTATCGTCGCTTTTGTTTCCTTTAACAAAAAAGTATTCCATACTTGTTTATATTATAACCTTTGTTTGGTTTTGGGTTTCATGTGAATTTTTTTGTGGGTGTTACATATGGTGGGTTGGGATTACGCACGATCAATCGACCACGATTATTTAAAATTACAATGGCTTTTGCGGTCCTACCAAAGTGTGTGTATAGTAAGTCAATAAGTGTGCTTTTATAAAATATGTTCTTGCTAATCAATGGGGCCATCTATAACAACGGTAGATAAATTTCCAAAAAAAGAGAAAGCGAGTAAAGTACAGGTGCATTATCACTTTAACACAGCATCGAAAATATGATATGCGAAGATACAATAATCCATAATAATCTTGAGCTAGGATATGATGGAGATGTTGAACGTGAAATTACTTAACCACAAAAATATCGATACTTAACTACACGTGCCTACATAAAGAGTCTCAAATATAGAGTAGGTTGAGAACGTCATCCCCTCGTCGATGCCTATGATGGGCTTACATCCCTGGTTTTGTGACATGTGTGATTTTTCAATTCTTTGCTTGACCTACGCTTACTTTTGAACATAACATCCTGATTGAGAAACATCAGTTTCATTTTTATGGTTAACCGTATAGATTTTATGGTTGACAAAAGATCAAGGACACGAGATCTATTTCCGTACTAATTTGAGGAAATTTGGTGCATGCCTCGGCTACAATCATATTTTAGTTATGTAATTGCTAATTCTACACATGTAAGTCCAAAGTAACTTCAAATGTTCACCTTGTTTAAAGAAAACAAAATTAGAAATAACAAGTGTCCTTGCCATGATTCTGTGCAAAAATATTATAGGTTTATCTAGGAGCATAATTGCAATTTATTCACTTGACCATTTTACATTTATAGTACCGTTCCTGACTTTAACATAAGGCCAATGTTGTGTTACCCATCGAGATGGGGTAACACATACAACTTCTAGTTATTAATGCATGAGGATTAGAAGGACTTGCGGTATAACATTTCATGTGTATTTTGTATGTACATGATTCTAAGAAATGTGTAATAACATCAAATATCTATTTGTAAGACAAGGAAAAGATAATCTTTACCTTTGTTTCATTCATGACTGAAAGTATATTTAATCATTCCTATGTATGTAATGTACACTACATTTGCATGTAAGAATTTGATTTAGTATTTCAAATCTACTTTGTAGAATGAGTTGCTACAAAAACCATGGTGACTTCTCATCCTTACCTCTAGATCATGTCCAAATAGCCTTGAAACAAAGTTGACATTAAAAACAAACCCTTGACCAAAATTCATGGTTGGCAAGCAAGAGTAATCATTAAATGGTCTTTTTTAAAAAAAAAGTAGAACCACCTAGAATCTACCATGGGAATAGCACCGAGAAATAATCAGTCCCTAACTCTAAATGACATAAGCCTAAGACATGATAATTGTGTGTCTGCTACATGTTGTTTTATGTGAGATCGCAAATTGTCGATGTGTTCCTTTCAAAGCCAATAAAAATCTTCGTGTGGGAAATTAATGCAAGATATTGCCATAACATTCTAGACCTTTTTTTCTTTCTCTGTTAGTGATGGATACATTAATACTAAATTCATTTTCATGGAGTTGAATTAAACTTAAGTTTCAAAATTCATAACCATGGTCATGGTTCCCCGCACACACATACACAAATACCAAAGTAGAAATCTGCTTCGCATGTTTTGGGCACTACTCCATATCACTACATTTACCTCCTGCCTGTTACTAAACAGACACATCCTTACTGCTGCACATACTAGAAACAAAAAAATAATAGCAACCAACGGTGTATCCTTGCTCCCCCCTAGAGGAGCAATTGCTAGTGTAAATGACATGTATAATATCCACAAGTGGTATTACTAGTATATCTATTTAAATAAATCTGCAAAACATAACTTATAAAGCAAACATCACCATCAAATGGTGGAGCAAGATGGGCTCAATCCATTCTCAAACTTTGCAACGCACAAGCTTTAGGAAACCCTGTTAAGGTTTACTACCACGCAGATATAGCACTGCTACCAGCTTAGTCATGTTTAAGAGGGTGCTATCTTTTTCAACTAATCTATTTTTGTTTCAATTGCATGACCTTACCTTACCATTCTATCGCAGGCTCAGCACCCTTTCCTCCGGTTATTACATCGGCGTTACCATCATTCCCGTTATGACAAATGCTTTTCTATTCTCAAAAGGTAAATTTCCTTGTTATTTTAATGAAAAGCCTCGCGGTTTTCCATCTAAAGTGGTCTCCTACTAAGGTATTGAATTTGTATCATATCATAGTGAATAAGGAATATGTAGAGAACAAACTGCTGTACATTACTCTCTAACATCAAATACCCTTTCACATTGAACTTGTGTGAAATATCTTAAGCGTGTGCAGCCAGCCTGTGATAAACACTTCTCATAATCGTCTGCCCCACATTCTGAGGAAGATACTGCTCTTGGTAGTTTTTTTAATTATTTCATTCAAATGCTTATAAGTTCATGTTTAACCACCACAGGAGGTATTCCTTTTCTAATTCATTTTAGAATTATTTTACAGTTTTATGATATTTTTATTCAATTTTTTCAAAATCTTGTAATATTACCTCTAAATACATGTTTTTAACCATTTATGTGAGATATTTCTACTCATAATTAGCTCTAAATACATATATCCATCTGTTAAATTATCTCGAACTAGCTTGTATCGAGTTGAATATAACACTTCAATACATTTTGAAATTGATTGCACGAAACTTAAAATGGCTATAAAATGTATGGTGAGCAACCTCGTACTGTGAAACCGTCTCACGCACTTGTATTAGACATCAGTCAACACTATAAACTGGTGATGTGGAATTCTTGACAAAATGAATGGCCGATTTACTCACCATCATTTTAGAAGCCTTCAATGTACTTCTCTTCGAGATCATTGAAGCTGGTGATTCCTGTCTGCGGATCGTTTTCAACTTTTTCTTCCTTTTATACGAATCCTCTGGCTTGGCGAGCTCTTCCACACCTTTCATATCTGCAAGACATGAAAACGACTGCGATTTCCCTCTATAAAAATTTGACAGGCCTCTCCTGAAAATCCCACTGTTCATTAAAGAGTCAATAACAATGGAGAAAAGGGCAATTTATCAAATAGTTAGAAGTTGTGATGGTAAAAACTTACTGGCACGGAAGGGTAGCTGCAAGAGTGTTCAGGTGATATAGAGGACCATCATCATCAGTCTCTGAAATATCATTCCATGAAAAGTATTTGCTACTGTAATAATTTGTGTATGCGGCATGAGTTGAATCCGAGGAACCAAATGAAATAGAATCACATTCATCCATGGCAATTGGAACACTGAAAACCAACTATTAAAAACTTCCACTGACCAAAATTCTTCCCTCAATTTTAATATCCTCTTCTCTCTCACATGGGATTTATGTGGCCAGGAGATTTCCTAAATAAACTGCTCTTAGTCGTGTAAGTGATAGCATTTTGGTTTGGGATGTTGTTTGCTTAAGTGAGTGGATGTCCCCACCTTGCGTTTTCATGGGCTGTGAAGACTGTACATTTGGCTTATTGTACCTGAAAATGCGAACACAAAAGCAACAATGACGTATAATCCTCATCTTTATCCTTATCTGCGTTGGAAACAGGTTCAATGGAATTTATGGTGGGGAATGTTTTCCTTATCCAATCGAATGACTCCTCCCAACAATCTAATCTTATCGTCAACCATGTTGGCCCATTTCTTTGATAATTTTCACACTTTACATGTTCCACTTCCATTTTTTTCGAAAGCACATTATAGCCTAAAACATTAGACAGGCATGTTAGGCAGAGGAACACTAATGCGACACATAAGCATTGAGAGATAATATAAACGTGATTACCACTACTACAACACGCTAAGCGTGAATATTACAAGTGGAATATCCTAAATAGCTATGTGAGACTTTAAGTAGCAATGGAACACCCTGACATGAACTAGAGATATGTTAGTGCTGCTTCAACAAAAATAAAAATATTGTTGTGTAATATACGATGGTGTTACATTTTTATTTTCGTTTCACATATTTATATGGAGAGAAATATAGATTTTGAATTAATTTATTAGAAATAAAATTGTTATAAAATATTTTTAAAGTTTACCAAACACTTACTTAGGCTTTTTGAAAACATATGTTTTCAAAAATTATCTTTGATGTAGTCTATTAATTTTTGATGTAATTATACACAAAATACTTTTGTACTTTTTTCTAACCTCTAATTTTCTTCTAATAAGTAATCATTTTCTATTCATCTAGTAAAAATGTGATATGTAGACTTTTGTCTCGAGGGCTATACTTTAGATGATGACTATATTTTCAGCAATTAGTCATGTTAGTAATTCTCACATGTCCATTATTTTCTCATGACTAGCCTTCGATACACATATTACTTTGTAGGTTGATCCCCATTCAATTCAATAGCACAATACATCATTTCTTGACAACCTTTGTTTGCCAAGTTTTACATCTATTTCATATGGAAATATCTCAATTTGGTAATGTGTTTATTTTTCTTTGGAGATTTTTTTAGTAGTTTGATTACATCATTACAATTGTGCAAGATATTAGGTTTCTCTTTCTTCTATTTTTAGGGGCTTATAAGGTGTTAGAATAGTTTTGATATGTGTTGCACCCACAAATACTATGTAGCGATGATCTGAAGATCTATCAAATCCTTGAGGTTTTTTACTAGTCGAACATGTGTAATAGGGGAGAGGACCCATATGTGGTGCACCCTATCTTTGCACAGTCACCGTGCCACGTCACTGCCACCTGGACGAGTAAAAACACCACCAATGGATGCAGGACCAAATTCTTGACCTCCAGCATTGCACCGCCACCTCACTGCCACCTCAGCGCCACGTGGACGATCCGCGTTTGTGAAGATATCGAAAAAGTTGGTTTAATTGCATGGGACCAAGTGTTGTCCACTCGCCGCGCCAGTTGTTGTCCGGGCTACCGCCATGCATTGAATGCTCACCCACCAGCCGTTAATGCACGCGGGTAGGTTTATGGAGATAGTCACCGCTTCAAATCGGCCATGGCATTTCATGGGAAATGGATAGGGAGCTCGTTCAGTTCGGTTTTTCACGTGTTCTGTTGCAGACCTCGAGCGACCATTTCGTGGTATCTTGCAGACCGGTGGGTGCGTGCGTTTTCTCCACTCCTGACCGACTTCGTCCTCGGCATTGGCTCGGCCTGCTAAGAAGATGAGAAGAAAAGGCAGAGGTGAGAGGGTTCTCACTCAGGCAATGATCCTTAATGTTTTTAAACACTGCACTATTAAAATAGTGAGCATAATCATACTGATATATTAACATAAGTTTAATTGTATACATAGAACGATGGAAAGTATTCTGATTACATACGCAAAATTAATATGAGTATTCTGATTACACCGCCAAATAGGGTGTAAAATAAAGAGCGTCATCATATTGATATATTAACATAAGTTCAATTGTATACATGGACGCCTGGAAAGTATTCTGATTACATACGCAAAATTAATATGAGTATTCTGATTACACCGCCAAATAGGGTGTAAAATATAGAGCATCATCATACTGATATATTAACATAAGTTTAATTGTATACATGGATGGCTGGAAAGTATTCTGATTACATACGCAAAATTTATATTGCACTATATAACTTTAGAGACTACATAGGAAGGCTTCGGTGAATACATCTAGCAAAATTGTATCACCAACAAAATTACTACCATCATCATATGGGGTAATAAGCATTGTTTGCGGGCACATGTTCAATATCTTAGTTAGTATAAGTAATATTGCCCTCTTTCTATACTGCTTTTGGATTTTCTTTTCCTGCCGATACAGTGTTCGATTGGCCAACTGAAAAGGGATTTAGAATCCCTTTTGACAGAGCATTTGGTTGCCCAACTGATAAAGGATCTGGTCCCCCTGCTGAAAAAGGATTTGGTTGTCCGCTTGAAAAGGGATTTGCACCTGTTGTTGACAGAGGAGTTGGTTGCCCTGCTGAAGCTTGCATCCATGGTGGCATTGCAAATGAACTACTAGGACTGCTTGAACTTGTACAAAGTAAATGAGGTGATACATACCAAGATGGAACTGTACAAGAGTTATTCATAAGTGATGGAGGTGTTCCAATTTGAGCATAACCTGGAATTTGAATATTTAACATATCTTGAAAAATCCTTCGATTTTCATGATCAGTTGCAGAACTTACACGCATCCTCTTTTCGTATTCCCTTAATTGATTTGCAAGTTCCCTCTCCCTCTTCTCTTGCTCTTTCCTTTGTTGCTTGTGTGCCTTCTCAATCTCTTTCTGTTGCTCCTTAGCCTGCTTCTCCCTTTCTCTTTCAAGCTTCTCCTGCAATCTTTTTCTTTTGCTGCAAGTCTAGCAACCTTTTTTTCTTGTGCCACTTCTTTTTTCCGTAACTTTAGTTTTTCTTGTTCCTCCTTTTTCTTTCTGCATCAACCAATAGCTCCATGTACTCAAAGGTGCGCCAAAATCATGAATGCCTACTCGGTCCTAATAGAACCATCTAATTTGTTTATGATCTCCTTGAAGTCGTAGAAAATGGGAAAGTAACGTATTGCGTCCCATCTAATTGGTTTTCAGTCTCTTCAGGGTGTTGAGGTTCATGTTGCATAACTTCTAAGTTAATTTCATTTTCTTGAGCATCCTCTTGAAATTCGACTTCGTCTTGTTCATCCTCATCTCCAACATCTGCATAGTAATGAATTATTGCTTCTTGTTCTAGTCCTTCAGGAAAGGAAGGCAGATTTAAGCTTTGATCTTCTGTGTTGGATGGTAGCTTGTAACCCAAGTTTTTCATGGCATCCTCTAACCATTGTGGCGGGTTAACTTGACTTGGCAAGGACAAATCATTGTTACTTACAAAATCTGAAGACCCCTCCTTATTGTTGATGATGTTACTTGGGTTTCCAAGAGCACCGTTTAGCTCCACTCCATGTGTTGCAGCTACTTCCATATCATCTCTAGAGTCAACATTTTGCATGAATTGAGTTTCAGGTACCACCTCTTCACTGTCATTTAATTCAGGATTTATTCGTTGAGATAGGCTCAAAATGTTTGTGACAGCATCAACAACTTCCTCACCTTGCATGTCAAATGCCTGGCTGCATGCCATGTCATTTAGGAGAGCATCATAATTCAATGGCCAAATACCAGTTCTTTTGAAACCTGCAATTATGTTAGATGGTGTCTGTGCCTTTTTTAAGGCTCTACTTGCAAGCTCAGCAATGTCACTCCTTTTCACATCTGCACATTTGTTCTCTGCCATCCATTTGGACCTCTCAGCTCTAAAATATGTCTTGAAAGGGCTGAACACACTCACGTCAAGAGGTTGCAACTTATGACTAGTATGTGCTGGTAGTGTTATCAAATCAATGCCCAATTTGTTTGCCTCCTCCACAGTTTGTAATGCTACATGGCTGCCATGGCCATCAAATATCAATAGGTGTCTATTATTTGGAGAAACACCGCCTGGTACTGAACGTGCAAAATGACATAGCCAATTTAAAAACAATTCCTTTGTCATCCATGCATTTGGATGTGCAGCCATACATGCTCCAGGTTCACAATTTTTAATGTAATTCTTTATCATTCTCTTTCCCTTGAACAAATAAAATCCTGGGATTGACATACCTGTTGCATTGACACAACACAATATAGTGATCCACTCCCTGCTCTTTGGTATTACCTTTGGGACATTACGATTGCCCTCTTTGCAATTACATGAACTCCACAATTTCTTCCAGCCTGCAAACCAGTCTCATCACAATTCCAGATTTTATGAGCGCCGTATGAATAGGTTCCATAGCTTTTGGCCAAATTATCATAAAATTTGGTTACTATTGCAGGGCGCAAGTTTAAAGCTCTATCCCTGTCAAGTCCCTCAGCGGTTCGGATTGCAAGGTCTGGATGACGTTTTCTGAATCCAGCCCACCATGATTTACCAGGAAACCCATCTCTGAAGGGGTTTTGTCTTGTTTCACAAATCTGAGCAACATTTGCCTTTAGCTGCATTAACTCCAAGCCATGACCCATATCAGCCATTTCTTTGCACCATTCAACAATTTCCTCTTCTTCTTCTTCAGTTAGAACTGTTGGAGGACCCCTCCTCTTTGTGTGGGTGAGACCATTTAGCCAATAGTGTAATGATGTGGGTGGAATGGAATACTTCTTTGCTGCTGCTCTAACTGAGAACCCATTAAACTCAACATCATCTATCGCCTTTTCCATATCTTCTTTTGTCCAACCTCGGATGACACTAAGCTTCTTTGTTGCAGATGTTCTTTGAACTGAGACAATGGGTGGGTTTCTACATTCTGGTTCATTACCAGTTGGTGCTGAATTATCCTCTTCATCACTTAAATTATGTGATAATTGTACACCTCTCACTTTTGGCCTCCTTGATCTTCTAGCAATAGCACCTTTTCTCATGGTGTAAATGAAATACCTGATTCACAACATGAAAGATGATTGTTGGAAAAGAAACTATAAATATACCAAAAATGAATGCTGGAATATGCTAGAATATGAATGATTTTGTTTAATTTTTAGGAATTAATTGACTTGTAGTTTTCATTATGACAATGTTGTATAGTTCAACAATGTTGTATATTGCATTTCAGAATTCACTATATTGTTCGTTAGAAATATGGAAGGGAAAATTTATAATGAAAACATTAACGGCTGGTGGGTGAGCATTCAATGCATGGCGGTAGCCCGGACAACAACTGCCGCGGCGAGTGGACAACACTTGGTCCCATGCAAAAAAACCAACTTTTTTGACATCTCCACAAACGCGGATCGTCCACGTGGCGCTGAGGTGGCAGTGAGGTGGCGGTGCAATGTTGGAGGTCAAGAATTTGGTGCTGCATCCATTGGTGGTGTTTTTACTCTATAAATTTTCCCTTCCATATTTCTAACGACAATTCAGCAAAGGATTGGTTCCATCAAGTCACATTAGATTTTTTTGAAAAGGATTTGTCGAGAGGATTGGTAACAACTTAGCCAAATACCAGTTCTTTTGAAACCTGCAATTATAGTGTTTTTACTCGCCCAGGTGGCAGTGACGTGGCGCGGTGACTGTGCAAAGATATGGTGCACCACAACCGGGTCCTCTCCCCTAGTTGTTAAAGCTAAGTTGTCGTTAGAAATATGGAAGGCATATATTTATAATGAAAACATTAACGGCTGGTGGGTGAGCATTGCTAGGGGATAGGCACCGGTTGTGGTGCAGGGTCCAATAATGGAGACAGTTTTTAAATTGGTCAATATTATCTTATTCATTGATAGAATTTAAAATTTTCCTTCCATATTTCTAACGAGAACTTGACAAACTACTGTATTCGTCGGACTCTTCCTATGTAGTTTTTAAAGTTATGTTTTCAATATAAAATTTTCACATATGATCATAATACTTTCCAAATTTCTATGTATACAATAAAACTTATGCTAATATCACAGTGATGATTGGAAAAAATACTTTTCAACTGGAGAATGAGATATCTGGAAAAAATGAACAATACAGTGAATTCAGAAATGCAATATACAACACCTATTCTGGACTATAGAAATTGGCATGTCATGTGGTCATATTCTCCTTCCATACAACGAAAGTTGTATATTCCAGTAGTGTTGTATTTAAAGTTATGTTTTCAATATAAATTTTGCACATGTAATTAGAATACTTTCCATCTTTTTATGTATACAATTAAACTTATGCCTATATAGCAGTGATGACTATACACTAGAGAAGAAGAATATATGTTCCCAAAGAAGTGTATTTGCTGTTTGCACGCACTGTCATGGCATATGATTTTGCAACGTACAGAAGATATGGGTATCCTGATTAGGCAGTCCCACTGTTTCGCTGGGAACAACAAACTGGTACCAAACTGTTTTGTTGTCTTTGATTTTGTTACCAGCTGTGGGGACGTTTAGGCATCCCCCCTGGAGTTGATGGATGGCTGACATACCCTAGATACCTTTGGGTTCTCAATGGCCCATGGGAAACTTCCAAGGGAACACCTAGCTTCTCTTGCATTTGTGGACTGGGGGTTGAACATTACCTTCACATCCCATGTTCCCAGGATGTGGGAAACATACGTTAGGCCCTGGCAGATGTATCCCTGTATAACTCTTCTATATAAAATATGATATTTTAGTACATGATTGGATGACAGACACGTTCCATGTAGCAATCTTCATTTTAACATTTATTAAGAGTTCTCAAAAAGCAAAGGTTCTTTATTATTAGCTTTATACGAAATATACTGCACTTGTTACTTGCCAGTTAAATGTATCACTGTCCAGTTGAATATTTCCTTCATCCATAATGGTTTTAGCAGCATTATTGTCCAATCCTTCATCAAAAAAATCTAATGTGACTTGATGGAACCAATCCTTTGTTGAATTGTCGTTAGAAATATGGAAGGGAAAATTTATAGAGTTTAAAGCTAAGTTGTTAGCAATCGTTAGAAATATGGAAGGGAAAATTTATAGAGTAAAAACACCACCAATGGATGCAGCACCAAATTCTTGACCTCCAACATTGCACCGCCACCTCACTGCCACCTTCAAATATATGTTTTATCCCAATTTCTCAAAATTTCAGTCTGTAGTTTTTGGTCTCATAGAATGCCATGATGGCAGGATATGCACAAATTAGATTTGTTGAAAAGACTTCGTAAACTTTAAAGCAAATGCAATTGGCATATACAACTCTGCTGCAATATGCAAACACTGAAAAAATAAATAGAGGGCTTGAATTATGAAATAGTTTGTAATTCATAAGTGTCTTACCTGAACTGCACTGCTCCTCACTTCTTCAACTTTGAGAGATGAAAACTGCATGAACAAATGGAATTGTAATCCATCCTCCAGCTTTTATTCTATCATCCTAAATTCTGATTGGTTGATGTTAGTTGACATGGATTCACTATGAAAGTTCAATCAAATGGCTGAGATTTATTGGGATTTAATCCAATGGATAATATTTTAGTTGGTCATTTTTATTATTTTATGCAGCTGGTTACACAATTTATTGTTCATATGGTACTGAGTTTTTAAACACTGTGAAAGGTGAGACTGACCATAATTTCATTTATTGTTATGCAGGTGTTTACTTGGGATTGAAGACTCTTACATCAAAACTAGTGCATTATATTTGAGATCTGGTTTGGAAAGTCTTGAGAAATGACTTGTTGAAGTGACTGTAATAGATATGATGTACATACAATGAAAATATTACTTAATGAATAGTTGACTGTATAGACTTGGTTTTTGTACACTTGTATATAAATTAATATATATTTTTAGTTCTATCAATGAATAAGAGAATATTGACCAATTTAAAAACTGTCTTATTCAACATTTCATGCTTCCATGTTTAATTAATAATGATACAATAGAAAACAGTTGGGTTGTATTAACTTCACATATCATTCAAAATATGTTATTAAAAAGGTGAATGTCTTTTCACCTACTATCTCCACTAATGGACCCTGCACCACAACCGGGTCCTCTCCCTATGTTTATCACAATGTGTTTTTGAGACGAAGAAACTATTTGAAATTTGAATCTAGGAAATTATATTTTTATGTGTCATAGCCTTGAATATTACCTAAATAATATTTTGATGTTATGTTAATAATTATATCCAATTGAATATGCTTGAGAGATTGAATTTGTAGTTGGGAAATTTGTTCTTATCTTCTAAGTATCCCATAGATGTAATATATGGGGACCTTTAAATGGGTTAGGTTAATGTGCTTATATATGTGCTTACTAGTGGAAGAATTACCACTAGAATAACACATGGTAGATGATATGAAAATTTGTAATGCCCCAATTTTTATGACACTAGAAGTCAACCTAAAGTACTAAAAATTAAATCAATTTTTTTTTTGAATGTAGTTAAAATTTATCGCATCTACTAATCCTTACGTTTTCTTGTTAGGTTATAACCTTAGTCCGTATTAATTTTATTTAACGAAATTATTAATGACCAAATAACTATTTTATCTTCCTAAAAATATTTCTTCAAACCCTTCCCAAGTCACTATTTATTTATTCCCTTTATAAATTGTTATCCAAAATTCACCCTCGAGGTAATTTTGATAACATGCATAAGCCCCAATTTTTATGACACTAGAAGTCAACCTAAAGTACTAAAAATTAAGTCAATATTTTTTTGTGAATGTAGTAAAAATTTATCGCATCTACTAATCCTTATGTTTTCTTGTTAGGTTAAAACCTTAGTCCGTATTATTTTTATTTAACGAAATTATTAATGACCAAAGCACTATTTTATCTTCCTAAAAATATTTCTTCAAACCCTTCCCAAGTCACTATTTATTTATTCCTTTATAAATTGTTATCCAAAATTCACCCCTCGAGGTAATTTTGATAACATGCATCAAATTCTTCAGTCCCAAGCAAGTAGAATTGATTCAAGGCCAAAAATCATGTTTTTGGGGTCCCCTTGGCTTCTCTCTAACTTCCCCATCTAGAAAGAAAACCCAAGAAGTTAGAGAAAATTGGAAAAATCCAAAAAAAATGAAACCATGCATTGCACGTCCGGAGGCTACCGATCGTATTAGTGTGGATCGTACCAAGGTTCGTCGTACCAGGTTTGGAGCTGAAATACAAAGGAATCAGCTAAATTGGCTTTATGTGTCCTAGACCGCACAAGTTCAACAGGACACGTGGGGCATGCATTGCCGAAATCACCGCAAGTAAAGAAAATCAGAAAAAATGAAACTTCTTGTCCCAAACAGTCTGGGACAATTGGGATGTAGGTATGTGTGGGACGTGAAAAGATGATTTTTCCACAAGTTAGTGCATTGTGGGTGGCGTGAAGAAATGTGTCTGGGATAGTCGAGACGTCGACGTGAAAAGGTGAAAAACCCGCAAAAGGAACCATATGTTGCAGAATGCGGAGGTCAATGGTCCTCACGGTCCGGTCAACAAATGGATGCATAAGGGCAAGGAAGCCTGAATCGGACATGCTGTGGATATTTTTTTCTAAAGACAGCTAGACACGCGGACCTAATTTTTCTGAAACAACTGCAATGAAGAGGACTCTGAGCTCCGTTTTTTCATAAAATTGACTTTCTGGAACGAGCCACAATGTCCTTTATATCAAAAAAACTGGATTTCTTAATTTTGATGATGGTATATATATTAAAATAAAATAAACATATTCAGCTCCAAATCGATCAATTAATGTTCATTCCTCATGTCAAATGATAGAAAATACCCGTGGAGATCCAAAATAGCTTCCCGTTCTCGGGAAGTCCATAACTTTTGCATTTCTCAACAAAATTAGAAGAAATTGGTACCATTGGAATCGTGCTTCCAAGCCCAATGCTAAAAACCAATAAATTTGGGATTTGATGATAACTCGGTGGATATTTT